>DF357572.1:96131-149853 GCA_000787875.1 Solanum virginianum
TTGAAAGTCCAGAGTGGAAATGGGAGATGATCAACATGGATTTCATTACTGGTTTTCCCCGAACTCGAAAGCAACATGATTCGATATGGGTGATTGTGGATAGGATGACCAAGTCCGCTCACTTCTTGGCAATCAAGACCGTTAGCACTGCAGAAGAGTATGCTAAGTTATACATTTATGAGATTGTCAGGTTGCATGGAGTTCCTTGTCTATCATCTCAGAAAAAGGAGCTTAATTCACCTCCCAATTTTGGAGATCTTTTCAGAAGGGATTAAGGTACCAAAGTGAATCTGAGTACAACTTTCCACCCTCAGATAGATGGACAGGCAGAAAATACTATTCAAACTTTGGAGGATATGTTAAGGGCTTGCATTCTCGACTTTAAGGGAAATTGGGACAACCACTTGCTATTGATCGAGTTCGCCTACAACAATAGTTATCATGTAAGTATCTAAATAGCCCCTTATGAAGCTTTGTATGGGAGGAGGTATAGATCACCAATTGGGTGGATTAAAGTCGGCGAAGCTGAATTGATTCAATCCGATCTTGTCCACCAGTCTATGGAGAAGGTGAAGGTTATTAGAGAGAGGTTGAAGACCGCACAAAATCGCCAACAGTCTTACATTGATGTGAGAAGAAGGGACTTGGAATTTGAGGTGGATGATTGGGTGTACTTGAAAGTGTCACCCATGAAGAGTTTCATAGGTTCGGTAAGAAGTGAAAGTTGAGTCCACACTATATCGGACCTTACCAAATTGTGAGAGGATTGGGAAGGTTGCCGATGAGTTGTAATTGTCATCCGAGTTAGACGGGGTCTATCTGGTATTCCATGTTTCGATATTGAAGAAGTGCTTGGGAGATCCTACCTTGGTGATCCCTACTGAGAGCATGGGAGTAAAAGATAGCCTGTCCTATGAGAAAATTCTAGTTTGAATCCTTGATCGTCAAGTTCGTAAGTTGAGGAACAAGGAGATAGCCTCCGTCAAAGTTCTATGGAGGAACCAATTTGTTGAGGAAGCTACATGGGAAGTTGAGAAAGCTATGAAGATCAAATACCCGCACCTATTCATGCCAAATGACGATGATGTCAAAGGTAATATCCTTATCCTTAACTTAATTGAAGTTTCCATTCTTGAGTTGATGTGCTTATTCTATTCTTGAGTCTAAGTAGAGCTTACAGAGGTTGATGGATAGTTGAGCGTTTGAGGGATAGTTGAGCGTTCGAGATTTTTGAGTAAGTATTGAGATAAGTCTTGAGTATACTCATGCCTTAATTCCACTTTTACTCATCATTCGAGGACGAATAATTCTAAGGGGGAGATAACGTAACACCCCACAAAATTACCAAATTACCCCTAGAATGGAATTGTGCGCATAACGCATCTTCCCAAGATCCAATGGAAAATTCGAGACCAGATTTACAATTAGCACAAAAAATTAAGTGGAAAAATGGCCTCGACCCGAAAATAGAGCAACGGGGTCAAAAAATAATTTTTCGTAATTAATTCTAAAATAATATTGATGTGCGCCCCAAGTGTGATGCGCCAGGAATGCCCACTTACACTTGTTTTTTCTTTTCATTTTTTAAATATGAACTGGAAAGAATGAAAAATTGTGAAATAACACATGTCCGCGCCCCAGGCACGACGCGTACATATTGATACAAAGTGATTGTTTTTTACGGGAAGGGCTTTTTAATCATTCCCCAACCTATCCTAAGTCCCAAATATGTGTTTAAGGGTCACTTATATCAGATTAAGGGTTTTGAAACCCATTTTTCTTAACTTCTAAATGAGGGTTCTTGAAATAGAATGAAGAAAGAGCTTGAAGATTCCTAGATTCGGGGCTAATTCCTTGAAGAAGCCTAAGTAATTCTTCATCCAGGTAAGGCTACCCAAAACATGGGATTGTTCTCCTATGTGCCCCATTGAATGTAATAGGTTGATAGTTGAAGGTGATGGGTTCTGTCTGTGTAAGTCTTGAATAGTTATTTGAAAATTATTCTTACATCATATATTTTCTTGAATTAATGATCATCACAACTTGAATTGTTTGTTTAAATGATTTATTTGAATTATTATATAAACTCTACATAATTACTTTGTTAAATATTACAAAAATAAACTTAGGGGTTGATATCTAGAGCATTGATCATATGGGTTTGCTTGCTTGTTGTAGTCTGGGTCCTGAGTTGAATTTGTTGATGAGATTGATATCCTTAGAGTCTTAAAGAGGTTGAATTTAATCTTAAAAGAACGTTCCTACTTTCTTGAGTTGATTGGTAATGAGATTAGTTGATGTTCCATATCCAAAAGAGACTAGATGATGAGAAATCTTGATGTTTGATATTTATGAGCATGTTGAGTTCTGGGAGGAGTATTGCACCAAAATGAGTAAGAACGAGTCCTATTCGCACTCATTAACTATGTGGCCAGCATAGAAGAGGATTAGACCGTGAAAACAGATGTTTTCTTAGTCCCTAAAGAGGACTTGATAGAATTATGGATCCATCGATAGACACGTCCTCTACCCCAGCAAGGTACTAGACGGATGTGGCAACAACATCGCTTTATTGTATCATCATCAGCTCATAGGTGATGGTTGTCGGTTAGAGAAACTTCCAAATAGGTTTCATCTTGATAGTACTTTGATGTTGATGTGATAGTATGAGTCTTGATTGATGTTGATGTGAAGTAGTCTACTCCTTATCCTGAGCTGAAATGAGTACCTAATGAGTTGATTTCATTCCATGTTATTCTGCCTATACTGTTTACTTTGAGCCCATTTTACATACCGTACATTCCACGTACTGACGCCATTTGGCGCTGCATCATTTCATGATGCAGATTCAGTAAACAGGGGACTTCAGCAGGCGATTCATTGAGGTTCAGAGACTTCTAGCTTTAGAGACTTGGTGAGTCCTCTCCTGCATTCGGAGGATACTTTTTATCCCTTTTCTTATGTTTTGAGTTACTCTTTGAGCTTGTGGTAGCCATGGCCTATCATGTTACCTTCCTAGATTGTAGATTTAGAGGCTTCATAGACATAGAGATGATGGTTTGATGTTGGGGTCTTTCCCCTTCTTTCTAAATTGAGTTTTTCATAATCCTATATTATGCTATAGATGTTGACGACTAGTCTTGTCGCCCATGGCCCATAGCCCATATTTCTGATGTAGGTGTGACAAGATAGAGTTGTCCACTGTTATGTGATTGTTGATTCTTATGTCTTCCGGTGTTCTACTGATTGAACAAATGTAATGAGGCCAGGTGGTTCGCTTAGGGACTAGCAATAGTCTCTGAGTGCCAGTTACGTCCAGGGTACCCTCTCAGTGCGTGACATGTAAATATTATAAATATAATGTCATACCAAGATTATTAAAAATTTGACAAAAAAATAATCTATCAAATTTAACTAAAAAATAAATGTCTTGTAATGTAAATATTAAGTCATATACTGCCAACACAAACGAAATTAAAAATACAACATAAATTTTAATTTCAAAATAAAAAGTTTAACATAATAATCTTATGTCAAATTTCAATATAACGTACACAAATATGATTCAAAGAAAAACGTAAGTTTATAACTTTATTGAACAATGAATTCAACATCAATTTAAAATTTTAGAATATTGATAAATAAATAAGATAATATGAAATAATGTATGGAATCACATAAAGTAAAGGTTGAGAATGAAATGAAAAATAAATATTATAAAATAAAATATTTTTTAAGAAATATTAAAATAATAAAAATAAAAAGAATTTAAAAGTATAAAAATAAGAAAATCAAAATCAAAATCAAAATAAAAGAAAGAAATTTAAAAGTAATCAACTTGTAATTACACCATTTACCTCCAATTCACAACCTCCCCCGGTGAATTAGAGAATGTAATTACACCCTGCCAATTACACTCAATTACCTACTGACCAAATAATTATATATCCAACCAAATAGGTCTAACTATATAATTACACTCAATTACACCAAATTCAATTACCAGGGTGGCTTTCTATATATGCCCTTAATCTTCCTTTCATTTTACGTATTTCTCATTTTTTTTATATATATATATATATATATATATATATATATATATATATATATATATATACACATACATACATACACATACTTGCTTACCAAATATAATAGAATTGAAAACTTTATTTTAAGAAAAATCTTGTAGTAAGTTGAAACGACAAAAATAAAAAATATTGAGAGTAGAGGGTAAGGTAAGGTGGAGTAGATTTTTTTTTAAATAATAATAAAAGTAATATCTACAACTTTTCTTTGGAGAGGTTGGGGGTGGGGGGAGGTGGTAGAGTGGGATTAAAAAATGATTAAAATTTTATTTTTTATTTTTCAAATGGTGATACTTTAATCTTTAATGTTTCAAATAATACTAATAAGTTATTTATGTTTTGTCAAGGTGGAATATTTTATCCATTTGGAGTGCATGTGATAGATTTTTTAAAATAAAAGAGTGTAGTACACACTTCATCAAGAGTGTAATAGTATATAAATGTGTATTCCTCAAACCAATGGAAATTTATACTCTGAATAGTTTATGTGTGAAACTAAAAAAAAGTAGATAGTTTAGGCGTTTTGGATACTTTCACTCTTTAATATAGCATAAATTTATTTTGTTGTCATCGTTACTAAGACAGAACAATTGACACTTAATAATAATTTTTTTACTCCAATCACAAATCTACTATGATCACTTTCTCACTTTGAAAGAACACAAAATATTCTATAGACAAAAATTTCTTGAAGGGCATAAAGATCGAGTCAAGGATTTAGTCATCCTTTCTAAGTTCACAGACTTGAAGTTGTAAGTGACTAAGTTTCTTTCCTGAAAAATAATAAATCAAGAAAAGAAAAGTAGAGGCAAACAACAATATTTGTATTTCAAGAATTTGTGCGAAGGTTACAATCTTTATAATAATCTAAAAAAAATGTAATCCTCTGATTCTTCTCCTCATGATCATCAACTCAAGAGCTTTGCTTTGTTCTTGAATCGAAGAAATACTTGTTAAAATTTCACTATGAATGCAGAGCTATGCTTTAATCACAATCGTAGAAATATGGGAACTTGCGGCTTATAATTTAGAGACAAAACTCCTTTGTATGCGAAAGACTTGCGGATCACTACTGAAGAGCAGAACTTTTCTATGTATTCTCTTCTTCTTGTTCCTCTTCTTCTTCTTTTTCTCTCTTTTTTTCTTTGTCTTATGAAGACCCCTTTATATAGTTGTAAACTAGGGTTTGGGGGTATTTTGATTCTTTTCTTTTTCTTTTTTTCTTTATCTTACGAAGGACCTTTTATCTAGTTGTAAGTTAGGGTTTTAGGGGTATTTTGGTCTTTAATTAATTTTAGAAGACCTTGGGCTTGAAGAACATGAGTTGGGCTCATCTTGTCAACTTAATGGACTGACCCAAATATAAATTGGATATTATTTAAGTCATAAAATTTTAACTTAAATATTAATTCAACTTCATTAACCAATAATTTGACTTGGTCAATGTATCATGAATTTAAGATTTACTTCACATTTAATATGGATTGATCAATAAAATTTCACTGTCTACAAATGCCCCCTACTTCAAGGCTTGTCGGGATGCTTGACTTGTAGAACATTTAAAGACAGGGTTTGAAGTATTCATGAATCAAATATTTTTTTCGTAGGAAGCTTTTCAAAACTTTTCATATTTGATTCAACAGAAATTTTTCATAATTTGACTTCAATGAAATTTTTCATAACTTGATTCCTATGTAATTTTCCATAACTTGAGTTCTATGGAATTTTTCATAATGGAGGCTGATTTTCAATTTGCTGCATCAAGCTCGATCAGATCCATCTCCATTAGTTAATATTTATTTTTTAATTTTCATCACTTTTTTTAGCACAACACACTTGCGGTAGAAAATTCATATCTTGTTGTAGAAATATCAAAATCATGATACGTTTGATTTTTCAGAAACTTGACTCATAAATCTACAACATATCCAAAGGTTAATCATATGTTCCAGCATTATTGCAAGTTTTGACAAAGTGTGCTACATGCTGTTTCGAATTTCCTTTGCCATCATATTGTTGCAGCTTAGGAGGTTGATAGCCAGCATATATCCTTAAGTTATCAATTCTTTGAGGATTTTCTTTTACAGCTTTATGGAGTCTCACCAAAAAATTTGTATCTTGGTGTACGAGCATCCAAATGGCAAATGACTTGATTCTACAAAAAATAGACTTCAATATTTACAACATCTCCAAAGATTAAAGCAAAATTCCTTAACAAAGGACCAAAATTAATTTTTTGAAAAGGTAGCTACGCAATCAGCTTTGGTGTGACTTTGAACGACATTCATGAATTCACTTTTCTGTGTTTTTGCTGAAGAGCCGCATATTGATTTTCATATTGATTGAGACTTCTACCATTATTCACGTAGAGGAGAAAAATTCAAAATATTTATGCCAGTAGGATCGTAGTCATCATGTGCTAGAGCATGTGCCACACTTTTCACCATGTTGATTTAAAGTTTCGTGCTATTGGCACCGTAAGACGCATCACTTTTTTTATTTATTTTTTGTATAGATTAACAATAGACTGCAAATACTCTTATTATCAAACCAAAAAAATATGAGGATAATTCAAAATTGATGAGAAATCACTTGGTACATCTTGATTTGTAGTCGCGATTTTGTTAACGAGCCACACTTAATGCATTTTTCAAGCAATCGTGACTTTGGTAGTGACAAACACACTTGGTACATTCTTTTCTTTTGTTGGATTTGTGTCTTTAGTGATGAACCGTATTGTATGCCTCTTTCTCTGTAGTTGCAGCTCTGGTTATGAACAACATTATGTGCTTCTTCCTCTGTAGTTGCGGCTTTAGCGATGAATCGCATTGTATGCCTCTTTCTCTGTAGTTGCGGCTTTGGTGATAAACAACATTGTGTGCCTCTTTCTCTGTAGTTGCGTCTTTCTCTGTAGTTGCAGCTTTGACAATAAACTACACTTTGTGTCTCTTCCTCTAAGATTTTGGCTTTGGAAGGAAAGAAATTTTGGTGTAGTTTATCCTAATTTTGGATAGCAACTAATTGATACATCAACTTCACAAGTTAGACTTCAAAATATGCTCCCATACTGAAGATAGAGGCTCGTTTATGATTGCGTCGATCTATGAGAATATTTGAAGTGAAGACGTTCGATGAAGAGATGATGCAAACTTGATAGAGACATTTAAAATGAGTTGGCAAGTCACCTTTTGGCATCGAATCTCATTTTTTTTCTTCCTATTGTACAAGATGCGTGACACATCAATTTTTTTCTTATCATTGCTGATGTATAAATACTCTTGTAATGTTTTGAAGTAATAAAATATATTTACTTTACACTTCAGTGCAAAACATATGAGTTTTTTTTATTTGCCTTAACCACTTATTTTGAGGTTTTAAATCTAATAAATTTATTTTTGGTCATACAAATTTAAACTCGTGCGGACCAAAAGTAATAACTTAAAGATTTAACTCATTTTATAGAGCTTTTGTAACTTGAAGACTTAGCTCGAATTTGATGAGCTTCACTCTTGAAGAATTAGCTCAAATTTGAGGAGCTTCAAAACTAAAGACTTGGCTCAAATTTGATGAGCTTCACTCTTGAAGAATTAGCTCAAATTTGAGGAGCTTCAAAACTAAAGACTTGGCTCAAATTTGATGAGCTTCATGACATGTATTTTAAGCTCATGCGTCAAGGAGCATTTGGCTTGAAGATTTTGCTCGACTTTGATGAGCTTTGAAACTTGTAGATTTTTGTTGAATTTGAAGAACTTCATGATATGGAGACTTAGTTCGAATTTGTTGAACTTTACTCAAATTTTAGAACTATCACAACTTGATGACTTAGCTCAAATTTAATGAGCTTCATGACATACATTTTATGCTCATGTGTCGAGGAGCATTTCTACCTGCATAGACTTTTCAATTTCAATTTTGGATGAAAGGTTTTCCTTATCCTCACTATCATACATATTTTCTTCGTGAGGCTCAAAGTAGAGTAACTCTTGATCTCTATCTATGGCGACACTCAATTCCATATCATGAGCACGAGTTTAGGCTTTATGCCTTGCATTATGTAACAAAGATCCCAATGCATATCTTGGATACATATTTCGATCCCAAAAGTTTCATTAAGGTAATCTTTGCAGTTAAGGCTCAAGCTCCTCCAGCAATTAATGAAATCAATGACTTTCTCATTATTCCTTTGGCAGGCATTGGTAAGCTTTATCATGCTAACAACACGTCTTGTGCTATAAAAATGTTTAAAAAATTATTGCTCCATCTACTCCCATCTATTAATGGAACCAGGTTCAAGATCTATTTACCAGTCAAAAGCAATTCCTGTGAGTGATCGAACAAACTGCTTAACAAGATGATCATCATATGTTCCAGCATTATTGCAAGTTTTGACAAAGTGTGCTACATGCTGTTTCGAATTTCCTTTGCCATCATATTGTTGCAGCTTAGGAGGTTGATAGCCAGCATATATCCTTAAGTTATCAATTCTTTGAGAATATAACTTTACATATGTGAGTGGAGATTTAGATATAGGCTCTGACTTATATTTAATAGTCTTCATGATGAAGTCTTTCAATTAGTCGATGGGAATTAGGCCTTCAGCAGACACCTGAAACTCCTTGACTGTTATTTCTTGTTTTGTGAAAGACTCTCTTTCTTCTTGCATTTTATGAAGCTCCATACATAAACGAGTGGATTCTCCCTCTGACACTTGAAACTCCTTGATTGTTTTTCTTATTTTGTGAAAGACCCTCTTTTCTCTTGTGTTTCATGAAGCTTTACACATAATCGAGTGGATTCTCTATTCCTTCATATTTGTCAACTTAGTAATTTGGGCATCTTGACCTTTGATGTATTTTGACAGGCCTTCAACCGCTTCACAAGTTGTTCTTTTATGTTGAAAGTTTCAAATACCATCGCTTGCACAGTCACCATAGAAGATGAAAAATAGTGTAGAACATCTCTAGGATATAGCTTGGATTGACAAGTAACATGAGCAAAGATCATACCAGATCTAGCGCTTAAGACATCATCATCTGTATGCACGATGGGATCATTAGACTAATGACGTCGTTCTTGTGACAGTTCTAGTCGATCTAACGCTATTTCTACTACCTCAACGATGTCATTTCCTTTTTCTAGAACATACGGAGCGGATACCTCTTCTTTTGGAGAAGACAAATAATAAACAGGAGATGATTTAGGTGGCGCTTGATGCGCTTGTTGTCCTATTTCGATTTTACTCCTAATTTGGGCCACAATTTTCATAGCAATTTTCAAGCCATTTGCGGAGTCAATATCCTCAAAAATATCAAATTTAAAGTTAATGTCCATTGCGACCATATCGATAATTTTCTTGTAACTTTAAACAAATCAGAATTTGGATCCAATAGTTTTTTGTTTTTGCGGATGCGGATTTTGAGTTGACCTTTTTGGAAGTCGTCTCAGTGTTCTTGAATTTTTTTTTGAAGAGAAGAGATGAGAGGTAAAGATTATCCGACTAGGCGTGCCAATTTGTAAGCGACTAAGTTTCGTTCCTGAAGAAATAATAAATCAAGAAAAAAAGTAGAGACAAACAACAATATTTGTATTTCAAGAATTTGTGCGAAGGTTACAATCTTTATAAAAATCCAAAAAAAAGATATAATCCTCTGATTCTTCTCCACACAATCATCAACGCAAGAGTTTTGCTTTATTCTTGAATCAAAGAAATACTTATTGAAACTTCACTACGAATGTGGAGCCAAGCTTTAATCACAATCACAGAAATATGGGAACTTGCAACTTACAACTTGGAGACAAAACTCCTTTGTATACGGAAGACTTGCGGATCACCACTGAAAAGCAGAACTTTTCTATGTATTTCTCTTCTTCTTGTTCCTCTTCTTCTTTTTCTTCTTTTTTCTTCTCTTTTTCTTTGTCTTATAAAGACCCCTTTATATAGCTGTAAACTAGGGTTTGGGGGTATTTTGGTCTTCAATTAATTTTAGAAGACCTTGGGCTTAAAGAACATGAGTTGGGCTCGTCTTGTCAACTTAATGGACTGACCCAAATATAATTTAGATTTTATTTAAGTCATAAAATTTTAAGTTAAATATTAATTCAACCTCATTAACCAATAATTTTGACTTGGTCAATGTATCATGAATTTAAGATTTACTTCACATTTAATATGAATTGATCAATAAAATTTCACTATCTACCGAAGCTTTGTCATTAAGCTCTCTATCCCAGTTCGCTGCCTCGAAGCAAGTGAAGACGTTGTCTTTTTCTTTACTTTATAGTTCTTCTCTCTCTGATTTTTATCGAGAAAATATGCTATTATTCTATTTTTAGTGTATGTAAAGATATGTGTAGATGTTTTAAGTCATGTTTGAGGGATCTGCAAATTTGTTTTAAGATTTCTGTGAAGAAATCATTGTACCGATAACATATTTATAGCTTAGAATATTTGCTTTACAAATTAAAATGCACACCATTTTGACCTTACAACAAGCAAAATTTTGGTTAACAATCCTTCATTAAATTATATGAGCTTTACTGATCAATAGTAATCATGGTTCAGCTACTTATATGATATATTAGGATTTTTAACCTCATTGTCTAAGGAATGAATTTGGCATGGTAGCAAGTATCCATTTAAGTAAATAAATTGATTATTATGATTCATTTTAGATATGGAGTTGTATATCCCTCTCCTGCCAAAAGGAAACTCTTTGTAAAAGATATTGTGCTTGAACCCAGAGGAATTGGCTACAAATGATAATTGGTTCTTTAATAAAGTGAAATTCTTCTTTAACATATGATTAGTCAAAATAAGATTTTATTCTTTTGAATACTTATGAAATTTTAAAAGAAATATGATATTAGTTGTTTTACTTTTTTCTTCCTATAAGAAAATAAACTTTGTTTGTTTCATATTTGCGTATCTTGTAAGGATTTAATGTTTATATATTTGTTAGTGCTCTCTTCGTTAGTATGTTGAAATACTTCAGACGACTATTGAACTTTGTTATTAGTTCTGTTTTTTTTTTTTTTTTACCATTTTTGTGTATAAAAAAACATATTTCCTCCTAATTATTATTTTGTTTCCCTCTTTGTATATGCGCTTGGAGTAAACAAATTTGGACTCTAAGGCTATACTCTCGCATCTGCATGGAGTCTTGAAAATAGACTTGATGCTGCCTTTCATCTGACCAAGGAGCCATCATTCTATATTCTGTAAGTCATACCCAATAGACAGAAAAGCAACCAAAATAAGAGGGCCTTGCTTGGAGTCATTCCTAACTATTCTTATTTTTTGCATATATCTATCTGCTTATTTACCCTTCTTTACATGTTAAACTTGCTTGTGTGATTTGAATATGTTCTTGTTTCTTGAATTCGTAATGGTTAGCATAATATAGATATTTGGTTTGGGTACTTCTAGTTAGAAATAAATCATTCCCGTGACATGAATTTTTTGTTGTATTTTTAAAAAGGAATCAACTTTTGTTTTAATGGCCAAGCTACTTAAAAAGAATGTTTTTCAAAGCATGAGCATTATTTCAAAGTATACCATTTCCTCATACAAAAGTGTTATTTTATAACTTTTTCCAAATAAAAAATGCAAGTCATTTCATTTCAAACACAAAAGAATTCCTTTTTAAAAGTTTTAAGTACGTTGTTGATTTCAAGATAAAAAATATATTTTGTAACTTATTTTCTTGATTATTAATACTTTTTAGCACTCAAATTAGTCTTAATTTTATTAACCTAAGTTCGGTTGGTAATCATTTTTAACGAATCCTAAAAGATGTCTAACCTCTTCCTTTTAGGATAATTAGGACCCTTACCTAGAATCTTGTTTAGTAGACCTTAAAATGGAGTTTAACTTTAATCATTTTTAGGTTCCCCAATTCATCGAAATAATTAGGTGGTGACTCCTTAAGTTAATTAATTTAGGAATCACCAATATTGTTGTACACCTTTTGACATCCTCGAGTTAAAATGGGGTATAACAGTTTTTCTTACCATAGATAAGCCTTCGTAGGTTCTTGTGTCACCATTTCTAATAACTTCTTGTTTTTTATTTCTATACTTGTGGGGCTAATCAATCTGTTAAATGTGTGCATTTTAGGTACCATGGCCCTAAAATCTAGGAAAGGTGAGATTCAAGCCATGCAGCAGCATTTGAGAAATGAGCCCTCGGACGCCCAAGGCAGTTCTAAGGCCAGCGGATATTTTGAGGACCTCATTGTCCAACCTAATGTGGGAACCGAGTGACCACAGACATGGGATGCTACTATAAAGTCAAGGAAGCCCCAGAATCATGCCATCGTAGTCAACCCTCCCCAGTCTGACGAGGGAGATGGCAAGGATAGTAGCTCTATACTGATGCCTCCAGACAGGGATCCAAGTTTAGATCTGGAGAGGAGTCTGAGTCTGAGTCATCTTCAGCACCCCAAGCACCACCTTACCTCTGGATGCATTATCTAACCTATGGTACATACAGTAGATCTACTGGGACAACATACAATAAGATGAGCGAGGTGTAAGATCACACTTATGGGGTAGGAGAGATGCAAGAAATAAGCTCGAGAAAAATTTGGCTGTTAATATTTATGAAGGGATTTATGATTTGTAAGTCATAGTATGACCCGTAAAGTAGATCTCATAGAACTTGGCAGACTTAGTGAAACTTGGATCTTTCTAAAAGTTTGAATTATGACTCATCATACGACTTGTAAACCACTCTACGAGTCATAGATCCTATAATAAGGGTTTTGTGACAAATTCTAGTAACTCAAATTTTAGAACCCTTAGTTTACGTAAGGTCGTCTATGGCTTGTAGAGTGCTCTATGGCCCATAAAAGGGGTCTCTTAGACCCATCCGGCCAGGATTTTAATAAGGATAAATTTGACCTTTCCTCTTTCTTCTAGGTCCAAACTACATCATTTTGACCCCATATATGTTCCTTATCAGTTTACATAACCCTAATACATCTCATTCTTCCTTATTCCCAAAGCCCTAAGTCTCTAAACTCTCTCAAACACTCTCAAGTTCCTTCAAGGCTTCAACAAGAAGGTGCAAGCTAGGGTTTCGAATATCTCATCATCTTCTAAAGTTTTTCTATCTCCTATCATCAAGGTATATGAGTTTGATTATGGGAACCTTCCTTCTCACATGTTCAATCAATCCTCTTCTCAAACTACATAGATTTATGGATTATTTTATGGGTATTTATGAATTCTTGCTTATGATAATATTATTATGCATTGTACACATGACTCTATTAGGGATCTTCAAGAAATGATGACTTATGCTAAAACATTGTTGGATTTTCATGATACTCAAACAAGTTTGTATTAAACTCATGAAAAACTATGATTTGCAAGTTGAATATTGAGCCTTTATCCTATATTTTACCGTCTTGTGAGTAAATAATATCTACATGTAGGGGCAGGCATGATACTATTTACCCTCATGTACCAACTTTCACTAGAAGGGTAAAACATGTTATAATCTCTACCCTCATGTGTAATGCGATGCCTATTAGAAGGGGAAAGTCTATGCATTATTTTTACCCTCTAGTACAAGATATACGCCATATGTAGGGGGCAAGTATTTGAATGAGCTACTCATGCCATGTTGTCATGTTCTTACAAGTTATGCAAGTTATGATTAAATTTAGGATTACTTTAAGTATTTCGTGGGACTAGACTTAGCACCGAAATGAGGCTTAAGGTGGGGGATCGATCAAAGGGGTCCTTATATAAAATCTTGGCCTCTTAACTATGTACCACCATAGGTTTATATTATTTTACCTAAATGGTTTTTTACTAGTGGATCCACCCAAGTAAGTTCTCTACTTTGTGGGGTCAAGTTTGGTTTACCTTGGCAAGTAGACCACTCCTTTATTGGGTGTGGAGTGAACATCGAAATTCCATGTAGTAGCTTGCTTGGGCTTTTATGTCGGTTAGAGTCTTCTCCCACATATGTATGATACATTATGCAAGTTTGATAACCTTTATGCATGTATTAATTCAAGCATTGATTATACATGTTATATTGAACTTATGTCTATTGATTATGATTATGCATCTTGAATATTATGGCTTATGTTCCTTTTTGTGTTGCAACCCGCATACTTAGTACATTCCAAGTACTAACGTGTACTTTTGCCTACATGACCTCACCATGTAGGGACCGGAGCTCCTATTCATCCTACTCTTCCGCGTGGTTAGCCGAATCATTGAAGATTACTATTGGTGAGTCCTCTACTTCGAGGACAACATCCAATTTACTTTCATACTTTTAGCACTAATTGTACTTCCACCATCTGATCCTAGTAAGGCGGTTGTTGATCTATTCATCCCTGAGGAGACACCACTTCACTCCCTCGGGAAATGGCCCCACACTGATGATCCAAATATCGTGAGGCGAGAGGCGAGGATGATAGAGGAGGAGCAGTTTGAGCTTGCGAAGCTTCACTCCATGCAGGATGATAAGGAATAGTGAACACGATAGTTAGAGACAAAAAGGTGTGTTGGACGCTATGGATAGGCTGCCGCTACTAAGGAGACCACTAGGCAGGTTGAGGGTGGTCAGTCCCAGCCAAAAACTGGCACTTAGGCACCCAGGTGTATTTCTTCGACCCATGTCCTTTATATTATCATATTTGGTGCATTGAGGACAATGCCAACTCTTTTCAGTAAGGGGTGGGTAGTTATAAGCCTCAGAGAAGTCTGAGTAACTATGAACTATAACTATCCCAAACATTGAGTTCGAGGGTTTTTCTTGCCTGTGTTCGTTCCCTAAGTACATTTATTTTTTATTGAATTGGCACAATTAGGATGTTTAGGTAGTATTAGTAGCATACAGTACTAAAGTCTATGGTTGATGTCGCCCAAGCTACACCTCCTTTTAAAGGCTAAAGTGATCGTTGTCAAGATATATAGCCTAACTGAGGTTAGGGTCGATCCACAGAGAATATGGTAGACTTAGAAGAATTTGAAGAAGTTTGAGTTGATTAACCTACTTATCTCCCCAAAGAAAGGGGGTTTGTAACAACTATGAAAATTAATCCTAAACTAAGACAAGTGTGAAATCGGTATGAAGAGTAATTAGGGTATTGTGTTCCCCATGATTCTCTAATGCGGTATTACCAAATAATCAAACTCTTTTTTAGTGAGTAGCATGCAAAACGATAAGTTAAGTATACTAAATCCTTTGATCCAAGCGAAAGGCAAATTTCACCATGTGATTTGATCCATCCCCCCAGTGTGACATTATTAACCCTTACCTATTGTTCCAGTACAACCTCCCCTTTGCCTAGTTTGGTTGATTAAATGAGAAAAATTAATCGAATCCTATTAATTAATCTCTTTTTCTAATCATTACTACCTTTACCCAATCAATAACACTAGGCGAGTTCTAACGTTGGCCACCGTTAAAATGCATTCAAACCAAAGAGAATTAATTAATACCTGCATGCACATTTTTCAAGAATTATGAATTATCTAGTTTTACCTTGTTAGTCATCATGGTTCCCATAACCCTAGTTGTAGATTTAGCTACTTATGATCATTGCAGATGCAAGAGTCATGAATTTGAATAACATAATTGAGTACTTACACAAGAGAATTAAGCACAATAAATCCAAGCTTTTCACCAAAAATCACAAGATTGAATTAAAAGCACAAAATAATATTTCACAAGTGTTTCTCTCAAGATCTCTACTATTCTCTATTGTTCTGTAACGTTCCTTCTAAAAAATAACTGAAAAAACCATTTATAGTCTTTAAAATACAAAATAAAAATGGATTAGAAGAACTGGGTTGACAGACTCTACGGGCACTTCTACGGCTGTATAATATTTTACGGCCTGTAGTCGGGACTTCGTGGATTGTATCTTTAATTCTGGGGCTAACTTCTACAACACCCTTCTATGGCCCGTATAAATTTTACAGCCCATAGGGGGTTTTCTTTGATGACTATTCAGTAACTCCCCACTTTCTAATCCTCAGGGCATGACACCAACTCTATGGCTCGTAAAATCTTTTATTGCCCATTGCATGTTTGTAGACTTAACTTCAGAAAATCACCCTTCAGTGAAATTTTGTACAAAACTATATCTACTGCTCGTGGAATTCTTTAAGGCCCATAAAAGGTCTCGTGAAACCTCACCTTCTGTAAAATATGTACAAATAGCCCAAAAATTATGCCAACCCTGTAATCCTGGAAAACAATCATAAAAACACATCAAATCTACTAACATTGCTTTGAGAACACACAAAATTCCATGTTTTTATGCATCAAATATGTTGTATTTTGACAGCACATCAACACCCTCAACTTAAAATTGTTGCTTGTCCTCAAGTGATGGATTCAATCTACATAAGCAGTATAGTAACATATATACCTCAATCTAATGGCATACATCACATCAAACTCAAGCACAAATACCCACACCCCTTTAAGAACACATCAGATAGCTATCAAGCAAATCAACATAGATCAACATTTGTGACAATGCACCTATAACAAGCAAGGAAATTATCAACAAGCAACAATCACTGAGTTAGTCTAATGCCAACAATGCAATGCAAGTGACCTCATAGAAAGAAGTCTCATATCTCTCTCATGATGATATTTTCAGATTTAATGCTTGGGACTATGCAAAATTACTCTCTCTCACAAAAGACATTCACATACCATGCTCAATACCATATGCTTGCCCTTATACTTATGATTATAACCTTTGACTACTTTGACTAGGATCACTTTAGGACTTTATTGGCTTATAATGTAGGCTCAGGGGGCTTTGGTATGATATTTTAAGATAATAGTGACTAAAGATCCTCCTCGACCCTGCATTTTTCTACACTTTTGCCCTACCAGCATTGTTACTTTCCACCTAATTCTCCCTTTCTCCTATTTCAAGCTTTTCTGAGCGTCTTAATTCTTATTTTTCAGCATTTTGCCTTTTATTTTCACATCATTTTTCTTTTTTAGCTCATTGATTAGGCATCAATCATTTTTCTTGCACCCAGAACATATTTTTATCTCCTTTTCCATGTATCACTAGTTTTCCCCCTCATTTTGTGTTTACCCTTACGCCAGCCACCCTCAACTCCCACTTTTGGTAGCCACCCTCAGCTTAAACTTTTGCCTCAGTCAAGGTACATAATGTTCAAGGAAGGATCAGGGCTAATTTCAGAATTTGACATCTAATAAGGCTAGGTAACATAGGTTTTTACAAAGAAAAAATGTACATGTAAGGCTCAGACATTACGATCAAGGGGTATTTCATATATTTGGTTGGTCATTTAGGCCAAGTGGACTATGATGACCAACAGCCTAAGATCCTTTCTTAACAAACTAACCTACAGTCTAAGTCAAAGTAATAGGATAAGTTCTGATTGAAACATAGTATATGAATTTAGCAAAGAAAGCTCACACTCACATGACACTGATTACATTATCAACAAAGACTCTCAGACCATGTTTTTTTATCTCAATTCATCCTCACTTATCAAAACAGGTACTGTCATCAATCAAACATGCATGGATGCTATCAAGACTAACTAATAAAAGTTTGGTGGGTATCATTTTTCACACAAAAACACATAAACAAACATATACCATAGATATTAGTACTATATGTTACCAATACTACCTATGCATCCTAAATATATCAGTTCAACAGAAATTAAATATCCATGGGGAAAAAGAACATAGGCAAGAAAACTCCTAGGATTCAAAATTTAGGATAGTTATAAGCCAAGCCTACTCAAACTTCATTGAGGCCTATAACTACCTACATCCCATCAAAAAAGAGTTGCACTACCCTCAATGCACAAAAATGGAAAATAAAGTATAGGGGTAAAAAAAACCATATCTGGGGGCCTAAGTGCTGGTCTATGACTGAGTCTGGCCACCCTCAACCTACCTGGTGGCCTCCTCAATAGTAGAAGCATGTCTACAGAGGCCAGCACCCCTCACCCTCTCAAGCTTATAAGCCTATCGCAGCTCCTCATCCTACCTCACTGAATCTGGATTATCATTAGTGTAGGGCCTCTTCCTGTGGAAAAGCTGTAAAGGCTTCTTAGGAGCAAACAAGTCCACCATCGGGACCGGAGGTATAGTTTTTCAAAATGCCACTAATGCAGCCAAAGCTACTGTTATGTCAGCCTGAAGCTGCTAGATCTCTATCTGAATGGCTGTCATATCAGTTGGCCATGTTGTGCTCATGATCCGCATCTCAAAAACATCTATATGAGCATCCATATATATGAGTCTATCCCAGATAGTAACGACCATGAATGCCTGCATGTGTCTCTTAGACTCTGAAATGGCCTGGCGGACCTAGGGCCTGATCTGCTGAAGTGATTGAGTCAACTGGAACTCAGTGTGCGCCAGTCTTTGTGTCATGGCCTGAATAGATGCCACTGACAATAGACCATGCTAGCGGGTGCTGTAGGAGTAGGAATAGCCTGTGGGGCATAAGTAGTAGTAGTGGGCCCCCTCTTCACATCAGTCTTCGTCTGTGGGGGGCCCTCCTCAATAGTAGTAGCAATAGTGATGGTGGGTAGAGTCTCATGTGGTGGCTCTACAGGAAATATCTCTAGCATCTATCCGGGCTGGCACAATGCTCGATGGAGTGCCACCAGATTATCCTAAGTCTTTATCAGGCTGGCATCCAAAGTCTTCTAGACCTCTATCAGTGAGCCCAAGTAATGCAGCATCTCCACTCCCAAGCCTATACCAAGTCTGTAGATTAGGCAAGGAAAGGGGATATAGGTAGACCTCTTTGTGGCTGCCTTGTGAATTTGCTATGCGATAAGGGTAGCCCAGTTGATCTCATAGCCAACACAAGAGGCTGGCAACCAAAATGGCATAATCCAGTATCAAGGTATTATCTACAAGCGTTGGTCGAATTCGTGATCTCACAACAGGCCACTAGAATTTGGTAGGGAAGTTGAGTGAGGCCTTTAAAATAGGCTCAGCTAAAGTGGCTATCCATGTAGGGTTCGGGCCCTACTTTACAATTTGTGCTGCAATCCATCTCACCAAGATGGCCTAACAGCTCTAGTCTCTCATCAGGCCTTATCCCAAGGTCTGCCCTAACTGCAGTCATACTCTGCTATCGATTTAGGGGTTGGGAACTTAAGTCCGAACAACATATGATGGATTCTCATCTCGAAGATATCCACCTATCAGCCCCTCACCCTAGTGTGTATCAGTTTGGGTTGAGCAAAGGGCTTCTTTCCCTCAAGAAGAGCGCTGAGAACTGTGGAAACATAGGAGGCATAGAACTCATGAACCATGGTCGGGGAATACTTCCCCGATGCTCTGACCAGCCACTGGATCCCGTATCTATTGATAGTGTTCTGAAGGCTGGGGACACTGTCTAGTTCGAAACTAATGATCTGAGGCTCCTCAAAAATAGAGCGGGTTAGTTTGCCCTGCTCATTCTACTGCATGCCCTCTGTGTAGATCTCTAGCATACCCGCAACATACTACCGGTTAGATAGAGCATTTAGAGGTGATAGTGATGCCTGAGGTGGTGCGGAAGAGGACTCTGTCTCTAACTTGTCACCAGACTATGACTCTAACTCCTCTCTGGATGGAGTTATCTCGATGGAGCTGCTATCTTTTTTGCCTCCCTCTTTAGACTGGGGAGAGCAAATAACAATATCCTAGGTCTGGGCCTACCCAAGTCTAGCGGCAACCTGCGTTTGTGGTCGCCAGCATCCGGGTCAGGCCAGACAATAAGCTCCTCAAGTGATCCACTAGTCTCGAAGGCGCCCTGATCCTACAGTTTCTAAATTGTTACAGGCAGGGATCTATGAGACCTATCTATGAGTCACAAAATATTCCACAGCTCATTGAAGGTCTTGTCTGATAGGTTCTCAAAAACATCATGTTTCTAGATTTTCATACGAGAGGCAACTACGACTCGTGGAAACTCCCAGGGGGTATAGAAGACCATCGTAGAGTGAAAAAACTAGAAGCCTAAGTTTCAACCTATCAACACGGACCCCATATGATATTTTTAACAGTAAATTCAACATCGAAGCAAGTTATGGCACACTCCCACATAATTTAAATCAAATACCCAACAACCCATATGTAATTCTTTTCATAAACCCCATCAAAAATCTTTTGCACTTTCCCAAGCCAATCGACCCCTTTTGAATGAATTAGCATCAAATTACACACACATGCCATCACACATCGAATTTTTATACACATAGTCAATTCAATTCAAATGACATGAGATGACATGATTGGCATATACATCATTCAAGCACATAGACAAGGCCACACACATAATTTTTTGGTATTTTACACTTATTCAAGCATTGGCACATTTATTTACAATTCAGATTTAAGTACAAAAAACATAACACACATGGGTTCATAGTCATATTCATAGGGTTGTCATACCTATCAAATAATTACACCATAATCACATCAATGTTGGTAATTAAAAAGATTAGGGCCAAAAATTAAATTTATCGAATTGAGTGAGGAAGATGCGAAAATTGAAGAAGGAACCAAGGGAGTTGAACCCTAGCTATTGCCGAAGGTTGTCGGAAAAGCATGCCAAAAAATTAGGGTGGTAGCTTATCGAGAAAATGCTTGGGAAAGCGATTGGGTCTTTTTGTAAATTTAGAGAAGAATTGGGTCAAAACAATTTGACCCCTTTATTTATAGGTTGATTGGGTCGATCCAAAATTAATAGGCCTAGGCTCTATGAAACCCTAATTATGGGTTGTAGAAAATTATACGGCCCATAAAACCTAGTTTCGTGGAATGTCCAAATCGTAATTTTAGGGACTGGATTTCATGCACCAGTCTACGAGCAATAGAATGTAATATGACTCATAGAGCTGGTTGTAGAAACCTCCACAGTTAGCAAAAAATAGAAAAACTTACCTTGGGTCCACGAGCCTCATTCATGGCTCGTAATTTTATCTACGGACCATAACATTGGCTCATGGAATGGAGTGCACAATATTTTGCTCACTAGAAGTGTTTTATGAAAGAGTGTATAGGTCATAATTTTATATACGGCACGTAAAATCAGTCATAGAATCACTTCTTGATACCTTTTCAGCCAAGGATGGCTGACTTAGTCATGTACTTGCACATTCTTCATAGAACACATTGTTACCCTATATGCACTAGTCCAATATCCACAAATTATAACCAAAATGCGAAAAATTAACTAACTACAACTTCAAAAGCTAAAAACAAAACAAAACTACAACCATTAAATCAAATATCTTGGGGTTGCCTCCCAAGTAGCGCCTGATTTATTATCGCAGCACGACTTGGACAACTTGGTTACTCAGATCACCAAGTGCCCAAATATCCTTCTTCAAGTCGTCAGGCCTCTGCATTGACTGACAGATTTGAAGACAATTTCTTCACCGTTCAATCTAAACTTGAGTTGACCAGCTTCAATATCCACTAGTGCTCGACTAGTGGCTAGGAAGGGCCTTCCCAAAATGATTGGGACTTTAAAGTCGACTTTGCAATGTAGGATCACAAAGTCTATGGGAAATATGAATTTATCAACTTTGATGAGTATGTTATAAAGTACCCCCATAGACTTCTTCACCGTGCGGTCAGCCATCAACAATTGTATGTTTGTCGGAGTAGGGGCTCCTAAACCTAGCTTCTTGAAGACAGCAAGGGGCATCAAATTTATGTTGGCACGGAGATCACATAATGCCCTTATAAACTCCAAATCTCCAATAGTACAAGGTATGATAAAAGCATCGGGATCTTCTCACATTTACACCAAGGACCTTATAGCAATTACACTGCAGCATTGAAGCTCTTGGGAGAGCTCCTGACTCACAGTGTGCTTTTTTATGAAAAAGTCCTTGATAAACTTCGCATACCCTGACATCTTCTCCAATGCCTCAATAAGAGGGATGTTGATGGAGAGTTGTTTTAGTATAGAGATAAAGTTCTTGAACTTACCCTCCTCCCTCTTCGTTTTTATTCTTTGAGGGAAGGAAGAAGGAGGTCTAGGAATGGGCTTTAACTTCTGTGACACCTCTGCAGTATCACTCACCCCATCTTTGGCAAGATCATCTCTGGTATTAGCATCTTTGACCTCAACTATCTCTTCTTGAACATCATTATCATCGACCCATATGGGAGGATCAATGGTACTCTTACCACCATGAGTAGTGACCGCCATACATTGCCCTTCATTCTTTGGGTTCTGATCTATGTTGCTAATTAGTGTACCTCTCTAATACTGGTTAAGTTGAGTTTACACTTGACCAAACTATTGCTCTAGCTATTTGATAGCAACAGAATGAGACTCGATTTTTTAATTTATGTTGGAGATGTCAGACTTCATCCCTCTCAAGGTCTCATCATGTGTGTTAGCCTTCTTCAATAGTCAATCTAATATCTCTCAACTTTGGAACTACTAGCATTGATATAATGATTCTGTGTGACACATAAGGACCATTTTTATAGCCATCTCTGTGGCTCCAATAGACATCTCTATCCTAGCCCCTATTCCTGCCGTAATAACCTTCATGGTATCTCTAAAAGAGTCATCTCTGTTATGGTTTTGACCTTGGCGCCAATAGTCCTAATTAGACTCTTTGGTGTTGGTCTGAAAATCCCTAATTTGATCAGCAATGAAGCAAGTGTCCTGCTTATAATAAGGTTTCTTGTACATCGGGGCTCGTGAAGGCTGATGAACAATTGCATTAACTCATTCCTAATTCTGCTTCATCATCACTTCCATGTTGGTACTAATCCGAGCAAGCTCTTGCATTATCTCCCCATTTGTTTTTGCTTGCTTTGAACTAATAGTAACAGCACATGAGCTCTTGGTAGAGGACCTATCTCTCAACCCCATGCACGATTTGTCTTGACCACCTTTTCCAGACTCTTAGCAACCCTTGTAAATGGTTGATCTAAAAACATGCCCCCCATGATAGTATTAACACATACTTGGTTATTCTCATCCAAGGAACGGTTGAATATCTTCACCAAGGCATCATGAACAATTTTTTGGTCAAGGACACTTGTCAAACACTTTGTGAACCCTCCCATATAGTACTAATTGAGTTAGCAGGAAGTTTCTCAAAGTTCTTGATCTGATCCTTCAACTTGAGCTTCTTTGATCTCGAGAAGAAGCTCTCTAAAAAAGCCTTCTACAACTCAGCCCAACTGGTAATCGAACTCTGTGGGAGCTCAGATAGCCATAGTGGTACATTTTCTGTCAAAGATAATGGGAAGACGTAAAACCTAACAGCATCCATAGATAGATTCTGTATTCCCATTAAACTCTTACAGACAAACACAACATTATGTAGATGGCTATGTGGATCCTCTGATGGTAGGGCCGCGACAACCCATGATTTTGTAGCATCTGAAGCAACCCATTTGAGACTATGAATTTTGTGTCATCACGTAGTGGCGGTAACACAATGGCTCCAGTTACATCCAAAGCTATAGGATTAAACTGATATTGATTCCACTGATAAGCTTCAACACTGAAGTCTTATGGTGGTGGGTCAATGTCCTCAAGAGGAGGTGGGTTGTTATTATTCTCATTCTCATTTTGGTTCTAATTCAGAGTTGCATTAACCTCATTGTCTGCATTATCTTGGGCCATCCTTCTTAGTTTTCACTGGATCTCTAGGTAAAATGGAGTTAAGGGAATGCCTTGACTTTGCGTGTTGAGCATACACTACACTTGTACCCTGAAATAGTACAAAAACAACAAAAACATAAAATAAGGATTAATTCTCGAACTACTCAAATTAAACAAGTCTAGCCGTATTCCCTAACAACTGCACTAAAATTTTATTTCGCCCAAGCTTTTGAATGCTAAACCGGTTATTTTCAAGATATATAACCTAACCAAGGTTAGGGTCGATCCCACAGAAAATATGGTAGACATAGAAGAATTTGAAGTAGTTCGAGTGGATTAACCTACTTATCTCCCTGAAGAGAGGGGGTATGTAACAACTATGAATAATAATCCTAAACTAAGACAAGTGTGAAATCAATAGGAAGAGCAACTAGGGTATTACGCTCCCCATGATTCCCTAATGTGGTATTACAAGATAATCAAACTCTTTTTTAGTATGTAACATGAAAAATGGTAAGTTAAGTTTACCAAATCCTTTGATCCAAGCAAGAGGCAAATTTCACTCAATGGGAACCCGAGTCCCCAAACAAGCCTCATAGCATCCATTCACACATCATCGGTTCAGAAGTGCATATGATTTGTAAAGAAATAATTCTAAGGGATGGAAAAGTGGGACTCACGCTATGGGGATATAATAAGGGATAGGGAGTAACATGGATTCACATAGGACATAACACATAAGACTAAAAGGCAGGTAAGTATGGGACTTAGAATCTTTCATATCATAACATGAATCCATAACATAAGCTCATAATCAAACCATAATGACATAACCATTTCCATAACATAATTCTCCAAATATAACATTTAGCACATAAATGTAAGGAGGTTTACAAGATGTCTAACAATGCCTCTAATCATAAGATAGGATGGGGGCCAAGACATGTCTTGGGCTCACCTTCAAAGTAAATAAAATAAACTAAGCACCATAGGTAGAGGGAAAATGGGTTGTCCTTGGAAGATAGGACTCATCACGATAAGCAAATCCCAAGATCCAAGCTAGATGTCATACGGTGGATGAATGTACTCTTCGGTCCCTACATGATTAGATCATGTAGGCAAAAGTATGTGTTAGTGCATTTGAATGTACTAAGTACTTGCGTATGCAATGCAATAGACTCATTAAACCTATATTCAATGTTAAATGACAAGGGCACATATATAGAAAGAACCATATATCAAGAGAATAATATATCAATATGCCATGAGGTACATGATGCATCGATGCGAAAATACTTTATATATATTGAGGATGGGATTGTAACCGACATGGGACCAAGTGAGCTATAACTTAGAAATCCATCGTCTCCCCCACAATAGATAAAGAGGTGACCTACTTGCCAAAGGTAGATCCTTAACATTCTTTTTCTTCTTCTTTCACCCTTGGGGCATAAACATATACCTATGTTAGGCATATAGTTCAAGAGAAAGAAATATGGACCCTTGGGGATAGCCCACCTTGCATCCAATCCCATTGATGCTAGGTCATCATCCCAGTAGTATATATATATATATATATATATATATATATATATATATATATATTCATGCTTGTAAAAGAGGCATAAGGCTTTCAAATTGTTTACATGCATTCATAGGCTTAAAGGCCAAATTACATTCGTCATAATCACGCATAATAGGCAAAAGGCCAAAACATTCTTCATAAATACTTTTCATGCATAGAAATGGCTCCTTTGGAGCACCTTCTTCAGAACTAAGTGGACCCTTGGGATAGCCCACCCCGCCTCAAACCTCAATCAATGTTCTCTTAAATAAACTTCATAAAAACCATAGTCATGTATGCATATGTCATGAATGAGATGAGAATAGCATGGGTAATAGAGATTAAAACTTAAATCAACAATACATATTGAAATTCAAGTGAAAATATAATTAAATCCACATTTAAATCAAAATATGAATTACCCATGCACAAATCAAGCTTTAAAGGGGACATGCACTTTTATAACTTCATAACCTCAATGCATTTCATCATATTAGGACTTAATTCATTTTAAAATCAATAGATAAATATAGCTCATACATCAATTGAATTTAATAAACAATAACATTAAAAACGCATATTTAAAGTAAACTAAAATTCGTCAAAAAAATGTTTGGATTTTCATGGTTGAAAAGAACCAAGAATCAAACCCACATACCTTAGCTAACCAAAAAGAAATAGGAAGAAATTTGGTGAAGAAAGACCTTTTCCTTGATCCCTAAGCTTAATTCCTACTAGAGTTCTTTAAGAGAGGCTTGAGAGAATTTTAAATGTGAGGAATGAATTTGAATGAGAAGAATAGCGTTTAGGTCATTAGGACGTCTTTAGGTAGAATAGGAAGACACAAGAGACCCTTAGAATAAATCATGATTATGAAAATACCATTAATGAAATGATTTTAAAAAATTGAAGATTAATGCTTCAGAGAGGACTATATTGCCCGTGACACATTACAGGATCGTATACTTGTCTATGAACCAACATTTGGAAAAATTGTACTTGACGAAGGTCCAAAATAGTAATCCCATACTTTGACATTTTCAATGTAATGACCCCCACGAGAGACCACAAGGCCGTGTAGTGTCAAACAGGCTATGACAATGCCCGTACCCCTCCCCTTAGAAAAAATTTCCCATGATGAATTTATGAGATGGTGATTTCATACTTAAAAAAATTTCACTCTAAAAACCATACAGAAGGCCATACGGATAGTGTACTCGACTGTGTCACCACACTTGGTCCCAAAATTATGGGATTTCAATACAGGGCCACCAGAAGGCCCACCACATGGTCTGTGAGATGTCACACAGATCGTGAGGAGTCTATGTATGGGATGCCTTAGTTTAAATCACCACATTTAAGGGCCAAACACCCTTTTAAGGCCAAGGGCCATTCCATGGAGGCTCCACATAGGCCATGTGAGCTCACACGGACCATGGGAGCTTCCATGAAGCATTACCTTAGTCCAAAAATTCCCAAAATCAAAATTTTAAGCTCCAACAGGATCGTATAATGTCCGGGTCTTAACATCGACATCACCTTGTGCTTGAGTTAGTTAGGGAATTTTATATAGATCAATGAGGTCGGAATGGTCCCTTTTATATGATGTGATCTCATGGGAAGGTCTGTTGGTGGTTTGTGCATCTTGGAACAATCATGGAGGGGAGTCCCCTTTAACTTCAATTGTGAGCTCATTATAGAGTTTAAAGTGTAATGTTAGTAGAAACTCATATGACAATGCTTAGATACCATAAGTTCACATTGCTCCTACTACATTATGATATTTAGGGGATATTTTATGTATGTGATAGTAAGAGTGTGACCACAAATACAATTAGAGGAGAAGAAGTTGAAGGAACACACTTAGTTTGGTACTTACATTCTTGCTACCCGAGTATAACTTGTGGGTGTGAGTGAACTGCCTACATGTGTTTATTAACAACTAATACTAGTTTCATCACCTACTTAATTATAAATAAATATTTGAAAAAAGGGGAGGTTACATTGCAGTGGTAACAAAGTGGCATAACAAGGTATATAAGGTTATCCTATTCCATATTCTATGGTATGGAATCTAATACTTGTGTCATTAGCAACAAGTGAGCTTCCCAAGAGCTATTCTATAACAATGTTGCCTATTAGTAAATATGTCATTTTACTTTTCCAAGAACTAGAATGAGGAGTCCACTTTCATCCGTAGAGTTATTTGTGTCATTTAAGCTCTTATGTAGTATATCAATATCACACTTGTTTTCTATATTATTGTACTGCCTTGAGAGAATATTGTCATATCTTATATTACTGGTACATAGCTTCGAACCTTAAAAATCATAATGACTACCAAAGCAACAATCTCAAAGTATTAAAGAATAACTTAGAACAGTGTTCATAGTGTGTGGGTGGTAGCCCAAGGGCAAAAGCCTAGCATGGGTCGATCTCACTTGTGTATAAGGGTGGCAGCTCAGGGGTGAGATCCTAGTATGGGTCGATCCCAATTTGTACCATTATGAGGACAGCATCCCAGGGGTTAAAATATCTAGCATGGGTCATCCTCTTTTAACCATTGATCAGCTGGACACATGTAATACATGCCTAAATAAGTTCATAAAACACTGAAAAGTAAAGAAAATAATATTATGCACATGGTTCTCCAAGTATAACCCAAGTAGTTTTTTATTATAGTCTGTGCATTTATATATCGCTACTTGATCTCACTTAAGTTTTCATTTTCCTTATGCAATTTCCTTACATATTTAGTTATTTCGTACTGACATCCCTCTTGAGGGATGCTGCAATCTATGTTGTAGCTACAGGTACTCTAGCTAGTAGACCTCCAGTGTAGGCACACCCGATACTTAGCTACTTTTGGTGAGTTCCAAGTTAATCTGGGGCATTATTGAGCCTTTAATATATGCATTTTCGTATTGTATAATAGTTCAAGGTAAGTGGGGCCTATCCTGACCTATGTTATCTTATAGAGGTTTTGTAGACTTATTATATGTAGTTCAATTGCATCTTTGTCTTTAAATAGTTGTGGCCTCAACGGCCAAGTCCAGTATATAAGTTTTGATGCTACCTATTTTGAACTCTTATGTTAATTTTGTAGTTGTCATAGTCATTTGCATAATAAACATAAGTTATATTTCGGTTCTCTCAGGCCTCGAGGGCGTCAGGTGTTTATCCGCCATTATAGATTTGGAGGCGTGACAAAAGTAGTATCGGAGCAAGTCATCCTAGGGAGTCTACAAAGTCGTGTTCATGTAGAGTCTTGCTTTTGGGTGTCTTGTGCACCACATCTATAAACATGAGGCTACAAGATATTTAGGAGTTGCCTCTTTTATTTAATTTCCTAGATCATACCATAGAGCCATTATCGCAGGTGGATTATATCGAACCCTTAAATTGTTTGTTTTATTCCTAGCAAAAGATGACTATTACAATAAGAAAAAGTATAGATAAGCAATAGATTTTAAAGAAGGGACCAGTCAATCATAAGCTTGACTTAATCAAAGTGAGATTCTAGATGAGTTTTTATCACAGAGTTCCCCAACTTCTCCACCTCCAGAAAAGCTAAGGAGGACAACAGCATCTCAAGAGCCTCCTATTAATGCTACTGAGCAAGCGGTCCAGGTATTGACTCGTATAGTTGTCGATCAAGGCCAAAGGCAAGAAGGTCTATTTAGGAGTATTGGTGGTGTAGATAGGGCAGCAAGCACTTGGATACATGCTTTCTTAATTTGGACCCTCCTTCATTCACTGGGTTAGATCCAAAAGAAGATCCATAAGACTTTGTTGATCAAATACAATGGACCTTAGATGTTATACGTGTAAGTAGTATTGAAGTTGTTGAGAGCAACATAAGATTGAAGGTTGTATTTATATTGTGGTATGAAGCTTGGAAACAATCCAGGGGTACGGATGCATCTCCAATTGGTTGGAAAGAGTCCAAAAAGGCATTTCTCGACAACTATCTACCATTAGAGATTCGAGAGGCTCATGCAGATCAATTCCTAAATCTCCACCAAGGGGGTATGAACATGAGAGAGTATAGTCTCTAATTAAATTTCTTGGCTAGGTATGCTCCTAACATGGTTGCCACTATGGAGGCCGAGTTTATCGATACATGGATAGATTAGATTCCTACCTTGTTAGAGATTGTACAATTGCTTCCTTGAATAAAGATATAGATATAGCAAGGAGGTAAGCTTTTACACAAAAGTAGAGGATCAACAACAAAAGAGGAGGATACAAGAGTTGAAAGGAGCACAGTCTAAGAGGGCTAGATCGATGGGGCAGTTTACACTATCCCAAAGTGAGTTTAGGCCTCAACTATCTAATAAATCACCCATCATTCTACTACTCTACAACTAGTGCTCCACCTCGATATCAAGGGTCCAGTGGAAATCAATTAGGGCAACAAGGTGAAAATCCAAGGTTCATGACAGAAGAGCACCAAGAGCAAGAGAGTATGAAGCAATCAAGACTTGCTCGACAGCCTTGTAAGCAACGTAGAAGGACTCACCTAGGTACGTGTCAGTTTGGGATTAATATATATTTTTGGTGTGGTACACTAGGTCATATGATGAGAAATTACCCTCAAAGGGACACAAGTGGTATGGCCCGAGCTACTGGATCAGTTGTTACATCATCATCAACAGTGCCTTCATAAGGTAGGGGTCTGTAATTGTCTTCAGGTCGTGGTAGGGATGTTAGAGGAGTAGTTAGTTCTAGTGGAGCTCAAAATCACACGTATATTCTAGGAGATCGGTAAAATTTAGAGGATTCCCTGGATATAGTTACAGGTACATTGTCCATCTTTTCATATATTGTGTATGCATTGGTTGATTTAGGATCGACTCTATCATATGTTACTCCATTAATTGTTGGGAAGTTCCAAAGAGTGCCCAAATTATTGATTAAACCATTTAAAGTGTCTACACCAATGGGTATGGATTGGTTGGCTTCTTGTTATGCCATGGTGGATTGCTGAACTAAGATGGTGTAGTTCTATTTTCCAAAGGAGGTAGTCCTTGAATGAAAAGGTAATATTAGGTTGCTAAGAGGTAGGTTTATTTTCTATTTTAAGGCAAGAAAGATGGTGTCTAAAGGCTACATATGCAATTTAGTGAGGGTAAGAGATATAGATGTGGATCCCCCAACCCTTTAATTTATTCCGATGGTAAATGAATTTCCAGATGTATTTCCTAAAGATCTCCTAGGTTTGCCTTCTGAACAAGAAGTTGAGTTTGGAATTGACGTGCTCCCCGATACAAAACCTATATCAATTCCCCTATATAGAATGGCCCTAGCAGAATTCAAGAGTTAAAGGAGCAATTAAAAGATTTGCTAGAGAAGGGATTTATATGGCCTAGTATGTCCCCTTAGGGAGAACTAGTTTTATTTGTATGCAGAAAAGATAGTTCATTGAGGATGTGCATTGACTACTGATAATAAAATAAGGTGACGATAAATAACAAATATCTCATCCAAAGGATTGATGATCTTTTGATCAGTTACAAGGTGTCAAGTGTTTTTTGAAGATTAACTTGAGGTCAGGTTATCACCAAGTGAGAATCAAAAATCAAGATATACCCAAAATAGCTTTTTGAACATAGTATGGTCATTTGAGTTCCTAGTCATGTCACTTGGGCTAACAAATGCACCAGTTGTTTTTATGGATTTGATGAGTTGGGTGTTTAAGCCATTTCTGGATCTGTTCGAGATAGTATTCATAGATGACACTTTGGTGTATTCAAGATCAGAAGGGGATCATGTTAATCACCTACGTAAGTGTTACAAATTCTTTGTGATCATAAGTTATATATAAAGTTTTGTAAGTGCGAGTTTTGGTTAAGATATGTGGCATTCTTGGGGCATATTGTATCTGATGAAGGAATAAGGGTTAATACCTAAAAGATAGAAGTTGTGAAGAACTGGCCAAGACCTATAACACCTACATAGGTACGTAGTTTCCTTAGGCTAGAAGGTTATTATAGAAGGTTTGTCAAAGGATTTTCTTCTGTTCATGCACCTTTAACAAAGCTAATGCTTAAGGCAGCCAAGTTCCAATAGAGCGATACATGTGAAAAAAGCTTCTAAGAGCTCAAAAATAAATTGATGACAACATCTATATTGGTACTTCCTGATGGAATAGAAGGCAATGCGGTGTATTGTGATGCTTCGAGAGTGGGCCTATGATATGTCTTAGTGCAGTATGGTAAGGTAATAGCTTATGCCTCAAGGCAGTTGTGTCCACATGAGAAAAACTATCCAGCCCATGTTTTGGAGCTAGTGGCAGTTATATTTTCTTTGAATATATGGCACCACCATTTGTATGGAGCTCATGTTAATATATATACCGATCACAAGAGTCTACAATATATCTTTAAGGAAAAGGACCTGAACCTAAGGTAACGAAGATGGCTTGAGTTGTTCAACGATTGTGACATCTATATTTTGTATCACCCCAGAAGGGAAAATATGGTAGCAGATTCTTTAAGCTGCAACATAATGGTAAGCACTTTTGGGTAGGCCGCAAAGAGACAAGGGGTAAGCAAAGATCTACATCAATTAGCCAGCCTAGGGGTTTGCCTTCTTGAATCTCTAGTTGAAGGAGTTATTGTGCAAAATGCAGCAGAATCCTCATTGATAGCAGAAATAAAAGAGAAATAGTATACAGATCCCATTTTATTATAGCTTAAGAAATATGTATAGCAAGGTATGACTAAGGCATTTGAGCTCACACAAGAAGGAATACAATGATGTCAAAATAGATTATGCGTACCTAATTTAGATTGGCTAAAAAGGGAGAATTATGACGGAAGCACATCAGTCAAGATATTCGGTCTATCCAGGCTCAACCAAAATGTACCATGACATAAAATAAGTGTACTAATTAGGGGAAATGAAGAAGGATATTATAGAATCCATGGCCTAGTGTCCAAGCTGTCAACATGTCAAAGTAGAGCACCAAAAGCTTAGAGATTATATTCAGCATATAGAACTTCCAATTTGGAAGTGGGACATGATCAACATAGATTTTGTTACTAGGTTACCTCATTCATTTCAGAAGTTTGACTCTATATGGGTAGTTGTTAATAGACTCACCAAATCAACATATTTCTTGCCCATCAGAACTACTTATACAGTTGAAGAATATGCAAGATTGTATATTAAAGAGATAGTACAGCTGCACAGAGTGCCAATCTCTATTATATCCGATAAAGGATCTCAATTCACTATAAATTTTTGGAATTCATTCCAGAGAAAAGAAGCTTGGGGATGCAAGTGAACTTAAGCACAGTCTTTCACCCACAAATGGATGGTCAAGTAGAATGCATAATCCAAATACTTGAGGATATGTTTCAAGCTTGTATATTTAGACTTCAAAGGCAGTTGGGATGATCATTTGCCACTTATTGAATTTGCTTATAATAATAGCTACAATTCAAGTATAAAACATGGCATCTTATGAAGCTTTGTACAGAAGAAAGTATAGGTCACCAATCGGTTGGTTTGAAGTAGGTGAACCTGTCATACTTGGGCTAGATCATGTCTATCAAGCTATGGAAAAAGTTAAGATAATTGAAAAGCAGCTAGCAATAACTCAAAGTCGACAAAAATCATATGTATATGTTAGAAGAAGAGGGATAGAATTTTCCATAGGAGATTGGGTGTTCTTGAAGGTGTCTCCAATGAAATGGGTAATGAAATTGGGTAAAAAAGGGAAAGTTCAGTCCAGGCTACATAGGACCATATAAGATTGTTAAAAGAGTTGGCCAAGTTGCATATGAATTAGAGCTACCCCAAGAGTTTTTCGTGGTTCATCTAGTGTTTCACGTTTCAACGCTCCAAAAATACATAAGTGATCCATCTTGTATCACTCCAACCAAAGATGTATAGATTACAGAAGATCTCACTTATGAAGAAGTATGCATTGATATTTTGGATCGACAAGTCAACAAGTTAAGAAATAAAGAAGTAGCTTTTGTAAAAGTACTATAGAGGAACAAGCAAGTAGAAGAGGTTACCTTGGAAGTGGAAGAAGCAATGAAATCCAAGTACCCCCATCTCTTTCAGCCACTGTGAAAGATGAAAAAGTCAGAGTTGAGGCACTGACAAGTAAATATACATTTATGTGTATTATATGATATGTATTAGGATGAAAATTCCTAAGAAGGAGGATGTAATACTCCATATTCTCTATATGTTAGTCCTATTTATGTGACACCTGACATAGCCTTATGGTGTAGGTGAGGGACTAAGGTTTTTCATAAGAATAGTGGTAGTATTGAATTGGATCGAGAGGTGTACGATATTCCCCTGCATATTTCAGCGGGCAAGAGTTCAAGTTAAACTTGACGAGAGTAAATTCAAGATAGTAAGATATTATTTGGTTAAAAGTCCAAAGTGAAGTACTAAGATATAACATAGGAGATTAAGATTTGGAAAATGAGATAAGATAAACGAGTTGCTTGGTTGACTTAACGAAGCAAGTAGGTGCATCACCTACTTAGACTTTTTGACCATCCTAAAGGGCCAAGTAGGTGTACCACCTACTAAGGCTTATTTGGCCATAATATAGGGCTCAAGGTCACAAATCATTTAACAGCAAATTCTGGCCCAACCCTTTTGAAGGAAAAAGGAGAAAAATAGAAAGGCAAGGCCCGATTAGTTCAGGTCTAAAAAGGCCCAAGCTATAAGGCCAAGTAGGTGCATCACTTACTTGGTAAATTATGGCAAAAAAATGAAAAGAAATTCAGCCAAAGTTGGTCCCTTTAAAAGGGAATATAACCATCTCTTTAGCCATTTTACACATGACAAAAATCTTATTTCTAAGGTTCTCTTTCTTCCCTATTCTATCTTCATATAGCAGCCATAGAAACCCTTAGGGTTCTTGAGTATTATCCCATACCTTAAGTAAGGATTGAAGGAGAGTTCAGCCCTTGGAAGATATAAGTTAAGAGAGCAAGAATCTCCAACAAGTAAGGTAAGTTACTGCATTTTTATGCTTTAAGTTAGTTAGGCAACTTTATATGTGTCAATAAGGTTGGAATGGTCCCTTTTACATGATGTGATCTCATGGGAAGGTCTGTTGGTGGTTTGTGCATGTTGGGACAGGCATGGAGGGGAGTCCCCTTTAACTTCAATTATGAGCTCATTTTAAAGTTTAAAGAGTAATGTTAGTAGAAACTCATGTGACAATGCTTGGATACCATAAGTTCACATTTCTCCTGCTACATTATGATATTTAGGGGATGTTTTATATATGTGATGGTAAGAGTTGTGACCACAAATACAATTAGAGAAGAAGAAGTTAAAGGAACACCCTTAGTTTGGTAATAACGTTCTTGTTTACGACACTTCGTAACTTTATGCTCTTGTATATCCATGTTTCAAGCCTCACTTGGTTAGTTTGTGGGTGTATTAGATTCATGGAAGACTCCTAGTACCTAAACGAGTTCAAGACTTACAACCAAGTTGAGTTTTGGGTGTTGTTTCATATAAGAGTCACATTTAAACTAACATAACTCTTAGCACATTTGGAATTAGGTGGCACACGACATGTTACATGAAAGACCTTTAAGTTAGCTTCATAACGCACTTGGTTTCACCTTATTCCGATGTCGTATGAAGGAGTTATGACCGTTTTTATGAGACCCTCCCATGTAATAAAGCCCCACGGGCACCCATACAGGCAGTGTGGCCTTGTACGGATCGTGGGAACTGTTTTGGGCATGGAAAATGGCATGGTGAGTCCAAGTATTGATCCCAAACTAGTGGCATAGGTCGTGTGGCTCACTACTAGTCGTGAGGAGGGGCGTGGAGGTGTTTTAGGAGGCTTGGCTAGGCGTGGGTGGCATTGGAAGCTAAGGCATGTTGCTATGCTAGATCATGTCGTGAGGAGGGGCGTGGAGGTGTTTTAGGAGGCTTGGCTAGGCGTGGGTGGCATTGGAAGCTAAGGCATGGCTTGTGTGAAGGGGTATAGGTTATGTCACCTGGGTGTGTGTAGGCCAGCAATATTTTCTTCTCTAAGTAAGGCGGGATGGACTAGTACACGGTCCGTGTAATTCTACACGGTCGGTGAAAGTGGCCGTCAAAGTGACATCGACGCTAACTTTTTCTTAAGTGTTCCAATTTAATTTTTCTATCTAAGTCTTGCCTCATGGGCACGTCACATGACCTGTGGAGTGCCACAAGGCTAGTCAAGTTTTCAGTAAGCTGACACTTTGCCAATTTTTCCATCCGTTCACTAATGACATTTTCGTAAATGCTAATTATCCTAATGACCCTTTTTTATCTTTTTAGGCTATCTTAACCTTCCTAGAAGACCTAAACTCTAATCTTAAGGACCCAATTTCATTAATCTCATCTAAATCACAATCTCAAATCCTCTTAAGAGTCTCCATCAGCTCGAATTCAATTTCAAGGAAACCTAAGAACAAGATTGGATTCCAAGATCATTTCCAAGCAAAACATATAACTGATCTTGGTACGAAGCACACCATCAACGCCTTGGGAGAAAACCTCTATCTTATTTTTGGAAACCAACTTTTTTAGCTCAACCAATGATGGATCTAAGCCTTGCTTTGCTTTGATATAACCATTGGGTCCTTCCACCTATGGTTTCTAAATCCTATTTTAATTAATATTTCATGATTTAAAGTTAATTTTACAAATGGGTTTGCTAGTATGAACATGTCTATGAACTATGTTAAAGCTATGTAAAGTTGTTACTGTTTTGCCATATTTTGAGCTATAAATCTTGGATCTATTGTAAGTTTTGATGAGGAATTTTAATGTATATTGTGTGAGGGTGTTGCAAGGTACTGATTAATGATTTTACAATGGATTTTCTTGCATGATTTCATCTTCTTTTTAAGGGATTTTGATGTATATTTCTTGAGAGTGTTGTAAGGTATTGATTGATGGATAAATAATGGATTTACTTGCATGATTTCATCTCTAAATTGCATGGTCTTATACTACCATTTCACACCCGCCAAGTGTTTGATAAAATGTTCGATTATAGTTTCTTGAGGAATTGAAGGTCCAATGAATTTTGTATGAGCTAAATGATATTATGATGATTAAATGAAGATTGAAATGAAATGGTTGGATGAGCAAGTTCTATGAAATGCTTAATCCAAAAAGGGGCGGGCTCCCATAAGGAAGGTCACTTAATCCAAAAAGGGACGGGCTCCCGTAAGGATGGTCACTTAATCTGAAAAGGGATGGCCTCTAGTAAAGAAGGTCCCTTAGTCCGAAAGAAGATGGGCTCCCATAAGGAAGGTGGCTCCAAAAGGTCTTATGTTATGTCGGTTGAGTCTTCTTTACATATTTATATTATGATCTATGTAAGACGAACGATTTGCAAAACATGACATACTTAAGAGTTGGTTATATATGTTGTACTGTTGTTATGCTATCTATTAGTTATTATTGTGCATTTTGATTATGATGTCTATCTCTTGTTGCATTGCATCCCACATACTTAGTATATTCAAATATACTAATGCATACTCTATGCCTACATGATATCACTATATAGGAACCGAAGCTCCATTTGGTCATCATCCTCCTCCATGTGGCTAGTGGTGTCTATTCAAGTTAGTTAGCGAGTCCTCATGTGTGAGGGCAATATCTATGTTCTTAAGCTATGTATTAAAGACTATCCTTATTTTTGGTATACTTTTACTATGAGCATGAGCCCAGTTGCTTGTCTTGGCCCCCGTTAACTCCTATGTTAGAGGTGTTATTGGGCAAGTTACGTAATATACTTGTGCTTTGACTTACTTATGATATTCAAGCTATTTAAATATGAGTATCTCCCATAGTCCTAATTCCCCTTATTTATGTTTCTTACATTGTTTTGCATTGCTTCCACGACCAAGGATATGTAATGATATGCTGTGAGGCTTGTTTGGGGTTCCTTCGGGTTCCCCATTTGCCGCATATCTAGGCCCTAGGCTTGGGTGTGACACATATCTAGTTCTAAAAGTTTTCTTGGGAATATCACACTCCCTTACCCTTAATTGATGATAATCTTAATGGAGGTCAATCTTTAAGAAGTGTGTAGCCCTTTGCAATTGGTCAAACAAGTAATCAATCCGTGTCACTAAATATTTCTTTATGATTGTTACCTTTTCAATTGCTGAAAGTCAATACACATACGAAGTGACCCATCATTCTTTTTCACAAATAAGATAGGAGCATCCCAAGATGATATACTTGGCCAGATAAAGCCCTTCCCCAACAAGTCATTCAATTGATTATTTAACTTCTTCAATTCAGTCGGTGCCATATCATAGAAAGCTATAGAAATAGGTTGAGTATCAAGAAGAATATCTATGCTAAAGTCTACTTCCCTTTCAAGAGGAAACAAGGAAATCTTTGAGAAAAAAATCCAAAAACTTATTAACCACCAAAACTGACTCAGGAGTGGGTGACTCAGACTCCACATCCCTAACCCTTACTATATGATTGATACACCACTTAGATATCATTTTTTCTAATGTGAGATATGAGATAAACTAACCTTTAAAAGCAGGAGTCACTATCCTCCCACTCAAGAATAGGCTTATTAGGAAACTGAAACTTGACTCTTCGAGTTTTACAATCTATAGAGACATATGATGCATGCAAAAAATCCATCTTGAGAATAATATCAAAATCAAACATATCATGTTCCACAAGGTCACATGGAAGGAATATATGCAAGACACACACAGGATAACCTCGATAGACTCTTTAGGCAATAATAGACTCACCTGTGAGAGTGTAGACTAAACATGGCCCCCTCAAAATTTTAGGTGTCAAACCACCCATAACAGCCCAGAGGAGTCACAAAGATAAGTTTTCACTCAGATCAAGCAAAGCATATTAAATGACCCCAAAAAGTGCCAAAAAATGTGCCTAAAAATGCCTATAATCGTAATTTCCACATATCTCAAAATTCATGTGTGATATCAAAAATCCAACTTCATATTCATCTTTGGGGGGTGGGAAATGAGTGGGAAATAGGTATAATCTTGATTTTAGAGCAACTGTATAAAATTTTGATTTTCCAAAATTTATGAAAAATAGAATCGATCCACGCCCTTGGCACGAGCAGCTAAGGTGCAGACCAATACATTATGTTGATTGTTTTCTTTATTTCAGTCCAAGGCCTTGGGATCTTGGACCTAAGTCTTCCTATGCGTAAAAAAACCTATACTTAGTCATTTTCAAGCCTATATCATTCAAGACATTCCACAAAACCCTCTCTAACACTTAGAAAAATATTTCTTCCAAAATCAATGGTTCCAAATTCATTCTAGATCTTAAGAAATTTATTTAAGCTTCAAGTTCTCCTTCAAATCTTCATTAAGGGAATCTCCAAGTTAGAGGTATGTGGGTTTCAACCATTGGATCCTTTTACCTATGGTGCCCAACCTTCCTTTTCATGTAAAATGCAGGTTTTCAAGTTGATTTACTTATGGGTATTACTTATTATGGATTATGACTATATGCTATTTTGGGGTTTTATAAAATGTTGTTCAACTATGCTTTCGTTAAGTTATAAATCAAAGATCTATTGTGAGATTTGACGAGGGATTTTGATGTATCTTGTTAGAGGATGTTACCAAGTGTTGGTGGGTAGATTTACATTAGTTTTCTTACATGTTTTCACTCTAGAATTGTATAATTTTGTACTATCATTACACACACACCAAGTGTTTGATAACATGCCTTTTTAAGGATTCTCAAAGTTTTGATGATCTATTAGTTGATTTATGTGTCAAGTGACGTTATGATGATTTTGGGCCTTCTAAAGATGTGTTTAATTCATGAAAATGTTGATGATGTTGTAAAGCTGAATTAAGCCCTTTTCTTAAAGATTTTACCACTTTAGAACTTTGATATTGATGTTAATACAAGGGTAGTGTTTGATGATGATCTAATCTTGTTTTGAAGCTAGGCTCACCATTAGAGGTTAAAGATGTTTTAGAGCTACTTGTGTCATTTTTCTATGTTTCTTATGAATTATTAAAACTATGATTACTTTATATATTCAATGGTATTAGATTTAGCACTGATGGATTGAGTGGGTGCTCTCTTTCCTTAAATTATGAGCCACCATAAGATAAGATTTTACCCTTGCTTTACTAGTGTATTCATTTAGTACACTTTCTCTTAAGGTTCTTCTCGAAATTGGGTCGTGTTCCCGTAAAGTGAAGTTCATAATGAAATCCTTGCCAAAATTGGGCCATTTTCCCATAAGGAAGGTTACTTCATATAATATTAGGTCATATTCCCATAAGTTTGAAGTACGGTTTACCTTGGCAAGTAGACCACCTCTTTACCAATGAGGGGTAATCATCTTTATTCCTAGTTGTAGCTCCCCGGGTCTTATTCTATGTCGGTTGAGGTCTCTTTCCATACTTATAAATTATGTTCTATGTAAGATAAATGATTGGAAAAGCAAGTTTTACTTTAAGTATTGAGAACATACCATATTGTTATTATGCTATCCATTGCTTATAATTATGCATTCTGATTATGTTGCCTATCTCTTGTTGCATTCCATGTTACATACTTAGTACATTCAAACGTACTAACACATACTCTATGCCTACATAATATTACCATGTAGGAACCGAAGCTCTATTTGACTATCCTCCACCACGTGGATAGTTTGACATCATAAAGATAAGCTTGGTGAATCCTCAAGTTCGAGGACACTATCCACTTTCTCTTTTTATTTCTAAAACATCTTTATGTTGATATTTGACATTATGAGGGTGAGCCCAAAAAGTGTCTTGGCCCCTGATCTATTCTAACTCTAGAGGTGTTGTTTGAATAGTATGATGTATCTATTTATGAACTTGACTCTATATGTTTTTATGGTATCAAAGATTTCCCTTAGTCCCTTTATCCCTATTTAGACTCTCTTGTTGTTGTTTAATGGCTTCCGCGACCAAGGATATATGTATGATATGCTAAGAGGCTTGTTTGGGGTCCCTTAGGGTTGCCCGGTCACTGTGTCACATCTAGGCCCTAGTTTGGGTCGTGAAAAACTTGATATCAGACCACTAGGTTGTTAATGCTCCTCGGAATCCAACACACTATGCCGATTAGTCTTATTCATGGTTGTGAAGAACCACAACTATGAATGGGAAGCTATGAGGAATTTTAAGAAATGTTTCCCCTCTTCATGGTCTATGTCTTGCTATAGAAGTTAAGATAAGTTTTTCTCCTAATGAATGTTCTTTTCTATACTAGATCATGCTAATTTCAGGAGGAAGAAAAGCCCGTACACCCGAGGAGCAATAGACTCCTCCCGCTCCTCAAGCTCCTCAAGATGGATGAGTGGCTCATGATGTCACGACCCAAGCCTAGGGCCTAGATATGACGGACGAATGGGGAACCCGAAGGAACCCTAAACAAGCATCATAGCATATCACTACACATCCTTAGTCGCAGAAGCAATTAAAATGACATTAAATGATAAGCTTAAACAAGGGAAAATTGGGGCTAAGGGATCATCGTTCATATCATAAGCAATAAAAGTCAATAAAGTCAAGACTCATGACATAGATACACTATATGTCCAATAATAACTCTACTACATAAAGATAAGAGTGGGGGATAAGACAAAGCAACCGGGCTCACCCTCATGTCAAAACGTCATCAAAAAAGAGAAAATCTTAATACATAGGAAGAGATCATAAGTAACATCCTCGAAATGGAGGACTCACTAACAACCATGAGCGAAGTCATACTAGCCATGTGGAGGGGGATGCTCAAGAGGGACTCTGGTTCCTACATGGTGATTTTATGTAGGCAAGAGCATGCGTTAGTACATTTAAATGTACTAAGTATGTGGGATGTAATACAATAAGAGATAGGCATCATAATCAATATACATAATAATAACCAATAGGTACCATAATGACAATATGTTATGTATAACCAACTGAAGTAAGTCATGCTTTGCAAATCGTTCATCTTACATAGATCTTAATATAAGTGTGTAAAGAACCCTCAACCGACATAACATAAGACCTTTTGGAGCCATCATCCTTACGGGAGCCCGTCCCCTTTCAAATTAAGTGTCCCTCCTTATGGGAGCCCATTCCTTTTAGGATTAAGTGGCCCTCCTTATGGGAGCCCATCCCTTTTTGGAATAAGTGACCTTCCTTATGGGATCCCATCCCTTTATGGATTAAGTGGCCTTCCTTACGGAAGCCCATCCCTTTTTGAATTAAGTGACCCTCCTTACGGGATCCCGTCCCTTTTTGGATTAAGCATTTAATGGAACTATCTCATCAAACCATTACATTTAAATCATTATTTTATTATCCTATAATCATCATAACATCATTTATCTCATAAGACATGCATTGGACCTTCAATTCCTCAAGAAACGATAACCGAACATTCTATTAAACACTTGGCGGGTGTGAAATGGTAGTATAAGACCATGCAATTTAGAGATGAAATCATACAAGTAAATTCATTGTAAAACCATCAATGAATACCGTGAAACACCCTCAAGCAATATACATCAAAACCTCTCATCAAATCCAGCATTAGATCCAAGATTTGAAGCTCAAAACATGCTAAAACAACCATACTTTCATGAACAAAAATCATTGTGCAGTAAATTTCTCAATATACAACATTCACATGTAAAATCAACTTTGAATCATGCAATATTAACTAAAAGAGAGATTAGCCACCATAGGTAGAAGGATCCAATAGTTCAACACCACATACCTTAGGTCTAGAGTTGCTTGGAATTGAGATTGAGACGAATGGAGGCTTGGAAATGATCTTGGAATCTAATCTTGTTCTTGGGTTCCCATGTAATTGAATTGGGGCTAAATGAAGGCTCTTAAGAGGACTTGAGAGTGTGTTTGACATGAGAGTAATGAGGTTTTATCCTTTGGAATAGGGTTTAGGTCTTTTGGGGAGGTTAAGATAACATTGCAAGTCTAAAAAGGTCATTAGAGTAATTAGCATTTACGAAAATATCATTAGTGATTAGATAGAAAATTGGCAAGTGTCATCTCACTGGAGGATTTACTGGCCGTGTGGAACTCCACGAGTCATGTGGAGTGCTCGTGTGAAGTGCCTTAGTGAAAAAAATGCAAGTTGGGAAACTTGGAAAAATTGACGTCTCGTCACTTTGATGGACCACTTCACGGATCGTGTGGCGTTACACAGACCATGTACTAGTCCGTCCCACCTCACTTAGACAAAACAAATGTTGAATTCCGCCATATATCACAGTTTCATGGGCTGTCCCACTCCACATGGCCCATCAACAGTGCCCGTGGCACCACCCTTAGCCACATTTTCCCCAATTTGTAACAAGCTCCCTTTGGCACACCTTATGGCCATCCCCGCGGTCAATGGTGAGCCAAACGGCCCATACCACTGGTCGTTCCACCTTTTTTAGTTCCAAAAATGGCCTTTTACAACCCCAGCTACCACAAACGGCCCGCCAAAGGCCATACTGGTTGTCAAACAATTCGTGTGACAACACTGCATGGGAGGGCCTCACGAAAATGATCATAACTCCTTCATAAAACCTTGGAATGAGGTGAAACCAAGTGCGTTGTGAAGCTAACTTAAAGAGATTTCATATGACATATTGTGGTTCATCGAGTTCTAAATGTGCTAAGAGTTATACTAGTTTAAAGTTGACCCATGTATGAAACAACACACAGAACTCAACTTGGAAGGAAGCCTTTAACTCGTTTAGGTACTAGGAGCCTCCTATGAACCTTATACACCTCTAAACTAACCAAATGAGGCTTAAAAAGTAGATACATAAGAATATATAGTTATGGGGTATCACACATGAAGAATTCTAGGATGCTCTTACCATGTTAGCTCATGTCATGACTAATCAAATTAGCTAAGGGTCCCAAGCTCCTCATACTTCTACATCGACTTCAATGGTCAAAGACTTTACTAGGATGAACCTGTCAGAGTTCCATGGATCTAACGTAGATGAGGAGCCTCAAGAATTTATTGATGTGGTGTACAAGGTGTTGGCTATTATGGGGGTTAGATTAGAGGAGAAGGCAGAGTTGGCGGCTACCAAATCAAGGGGGTGGCTTTAATATAGTTTATCCAATGCAAAGCAGAGAAAGGGAACAATAATGTCATCCTTTGGGAAGAGTTTAAAGAGGCATATCTCAACTGGTTCTTTCCCATTGAGCTAAGGGAGGCCAAAATGATAGAATTTATAAATCTAAAGCAAGGGTCTATCAGTGTGAGGGAGTATGACATTAAGTTCAACTAACTCTCTAAGTATGCTTCGCAGTTAGTGGCTGAGCCGAGGTCTAGGATGAACAAATTTGTGATGGAGGTGTCCAACTAGGTTAACAAGGAGTGTCGTACCACCATGTTGATAAGTGATATGGATTCATCCTGTGTCATGACTTATGCCGAACAATTAGAGGGTGAAAAGCTTAGAAAGAGAAGGATTGGTGAGGCCAAGAGGTTCTATTTTGAAGGTGAGTTTCAAAATTCCAAGGGTGGATGGTTTCTCAAGGCCACAAGTTCCAAGGGTGAGAGTTATCCAATGCTTCCAATGAGGAGTTTGCTAATGGTATGGTGACAAATGAAAGATTACAAGGAGGTGGTGAGGGGGTGGCAATAGATGCATAAAGTGTGGAAAAGTCTATGGAGGCCCATGTTTGAAGAAGCCTAATGCTTGCTTTGGTAGTGGTGGATTTTGGCACAAAGTTACTGATTGTCCTCATGTTCAACCCAAAGGTTGAGCTGATTGTCCTCAAGGCTAAGGTGCTAATGCAGGCCAAAGAGTAAGGGACGGTCATCAAGGTGGTTCCCCAAGGCACAATTGATGTTATACTCTTCAAGGGAGGCAAGAATGGGGATGAGACGCCCGATGTTGCTATCGGTATGTTGAAGTTTTTATTGACTTAGATGGGTATGCATTCATGGGTCTGGGTGCCACTATTTCTTTTGTTACTAGTGGGCTATAGTGTCTCCCAAGTGTTAGGTGAACATTATGAAATATCTACCCCAGTTGTGAATCCATTATTGCTAGAAAAGTTCATAGAAATTGTTCCATGTTCATATTACATTAGGTCTTGCCTTGTGATTTGTTGAATTTGATGTGCTGGATTTTTATGTCATACTTGGGGTAGATTAGTTGCATGTTTATTGTGTCTCCATTGATAGTAGGACCCATAAAAGTTAGATTTCAATTCCCTAATAAACCCATCCTTGCGTGGTAGTGAAGAGGTAGATCAATTTCTTGTATTAAGGTCTAATTGAACTCTAAGGGTTGCATAGGTTTTCAAATAAAATCATGAAAAACATTCCTTACAATCAAATATGGAAGCTTTTGAAAAGCATCCTATATACATGTGAAAAAGCCTCCTAATAAAGCTAGGCTAACATAAGGATCTGCATTTGAAGTCCTTATATTTTATTCAAGTAATCGAGAAAAATTTAGGAGAATCTATAGTAAGGCATTCAACATCAAGGAAGATAATGCTTAAAATTTATGACAAAATCATAAGCTTCTTATCACTATTTAAGCTTTTGTTGGTCCAAGCAACATGCATAGAGCTTTTGGATCCTAGGTAAGTTGTCACGACTCAAGCCTACAACCTAGATATGACACAACGAATGGGAACCTAAAGAGACCCAAAGAAGCCTCTTAGCATATCAATCATACATCCTTGATTGTGGAATCAAAGAAAACAATAACAAGAGATATATATAAAGAGAAGCGGGACTAAAGGAAGTCTTTGATATCATAAAAGCATAAAGAGTCAAGCTTATAGCATAAATACATCATGATGTTCCAAAAGCACCTCTAAACTTAGAATAGAGCGGGGACTAAGATACTTTCCTGGCACACCCTCATAATGTTAAATGTTTAATATAAAGAATTTTTAGAGATAACAAGAGAAAGTAGATAATGTCCCTGAACTTAAAGACACGCCAAGCTTATCTTCGAATAATCTCACTAGCCATGTAGAGGATGATCAAGAGGAGCTCTAGTCCCTGCATGGTGATATCATATAGGCGTAAAGTATGCATTAGTACGTTTGAATATACTAAGTATGTAGGATACAATGCAATAAGTCTACTTGCCGAGGTAAACCATACTTCACCTTACGGGAGCCTGTCCCAGGATCCTGTCCAATTTTAGGATGGATCATGATAAAGTGCACGAAATTGATCCACTAGTATAGCATGGGAATAATATAATCCTATGTTCGCACATAGTTTGAAGAAGTAGGGACCCTTGAAGATAGTTCACGCTGACATCCAACCCATCGGTGCTAAGTCTAATCCCACGGAATACTTAAAATAATCATAACTTTAATAACTTGTAATAAACATAGAACCATGACATGACTAGCTCTTAAGCATATTTGACCTCTAATGGTGAGCCTAGTTTGAAACATGAGAATAGATCATATCATACATGAACCCTTGCTTTAACTTGAATGGCTCACAAGAGGTAAAATATTGAAAATAAGGCTTAGCTTGATACTTGCATAATCATAGATAATTTCATGAATTCATAACATACTTCAAAGCCTATATTCATCATGAAGTCACTTGACTTGTAAAACTTGTAAATAACTTGAGAATTCTTGACTTGATATTTCATCGAACACTTGGTGGGTACATATGAGTACATGTTCAAATCATGCAAAATACAAGAGTATAGATCATGAAATAGTGAAATCAATGCATCTTAAAGTCATGTAAATCAACCAACAAATCATTATAGTAAAACCCCATTATAGGTAACTTGTAAATCATTATCAAAACTTCACAATAGTTCATAGATTTCATAGCTTGAATCATGTATAGTGAAGGAACCCATGAATGAAATCCACATACCTTAAACTTGGGTTTTCTTGATGAAAATTTGAAGCTTGAATGGAGTTATTGAGATCTTGGATTAAGCTTGAGACACTTAAATTTGGATGGGAATTTTGATAAAATGATTGAGAGGTTTTAGAGAGGGTTTTTGAGTGATATGGAGTTGAAAACTGCCTAAGTATAGGTGGGCATGGGGCCATGACCCCAATACCCTTAGGCCGAAACAAAAATTAAGGAAGTGCTAACACTGCTCCGTAATCGATCTGCATCATGGAGCCATCGCATACCCTCTTTGTTTTCAAAAATTTTACAAAAATTATTTTTTGCTACGGGTCTTCTAAAATCTGGGTTATATCCATTTCCCACTTAATTTTACCCCCTAATCAAGAATATGAAGTCAAATTTTCGATATTACACACAAATTTTGAGATATATGAAAATTCAGATTATGAGCATTTCCCAAACACATTCTTGGGGCATTTCATTAGTTGTCACGACCCAATCCTAGGGCCTAGTCATAACACGATGAATGGGACACTCGTAGGCACCTCATCCAAGCCATCTTAGCATACTAAGCATCCATAGATACAAACTCATACATTTTGCATAAATAACTTGGGTAAGATTTATAGGACATCATTATAGTAAAAGGAGCATCTCAAAATACACATTAACACCCATAACATACCATCTTGAACATGAGTTAATGGGAACCAGTAAACGGTCGATTTTCCTCAAATAGAAAAGATTCTAAATTTAAACATAAAATGTAAAAGTCTCCAGTTTAAAAGGTCAAAAATATACATCATGTCTAGAAAGTCCATAGCATGAAAGGAAATAGGTGGGGACCTGAACTAAGAATTCACTACAACAAAACTAGTCTTGAAGCGTCGGTAGAACTAGCCACAAGCCATGGAAGGTGGAGCACCTATCCCTACATGTTGACATCATGTATGTAAATGTGTGTTTCTAGTTTTGGAATGTACTAAGTATGTGAGATGCAATACGAATATAAAACTGTAATACTATTATTCATAAGTTAAAGACTTCAATGCATGTAATGGTAGAGAGAGCATTTATATGAGCTTAAGCACGCACAATGAATAATGTTCAATATGAGTAATAGTAATGTTTAAATGAAACACATGCGATGGAATGATGGCATCAATATCATACTTTAGTGGGAATGGACCGTAAGTAACATATAAGACAATTGTGGATACTACATGGAATCCTACATTACCCAGTACGCTGCCATGGGAAGTCCACTTACCGATGGAACTCCATAACATAGAATGAATCATCTTATAACATAAATGGCTTACATAAATCCACTAGCCTAGCCTACAAGGGCTCCTATAGTGACATATGGTTAATAAGACAAAGGGTTTCTTCTAAGGTTCCCTTACCGAACCCTACCTTAATGCCTCATTCAGTGCGAAGGCATCCTAAAAAATCCCAGTGAACAGAAACATAGTCAAATAATGACACTTCAATCATAAGTAGCAATCTCAAGAGTAGTTCGAAACATCGGAACCACTAAGTGAAAATTTTCCTTTCATCATGGGGACCATCATAAATATCAGTTAGCACTTTATTGAGATACTTATATTTTTGATGAAACATCAACTTAAAACCTATCTTTTATGCCTTCTTTATCATCATATGCAAAGATTGACTTCAAACTTAGTAAGCCAAATCATTAGTTGGGAAAACTTGTAAGTCATAAGAGTCATGCATGATCATAGGAGTAATATGATTTTAAAATATGCATGTATAGCCCACTCATCTTCATTTAATACTCAAATCATTTGGGTTATTACCATCAACCCAAAACACATGAAAACACATAGCAAATAATTACATGGTGACTTTATAGGGAAAATACATAAAAATTAACATTAGCATGCATGGTAGTAATCAAGAAACTTAGAGAAAAGGTAAAATATTTTAGTAAAGGACTTTGTGGGTGAAAGGGATCCACAAATCAGCTCACATAACGTAGGTGTAGCCTCATGAACATTCAAGATACACCTCTATTTCAAGGTCAAACCGATCATCACAATAAAAAACCTAACCAATGTTAGGTCAAATCCAACAGGGAATACAGGACTTTTGTAACTTGGTTCACCAATAATTAATTCAAACATCAACTACTTGATTCTCTAAAAAGAGGGGGGTTCGTAATGATTAGTAGAAAATTAAACTACACTTGTAAAAATGAGAGACAATCAAATTGGAGAGTAACTTGGGTAATTGTGTTCCCCATGATTCACTAACTTAATCTACTCAGATAGCATAACTCTTAACGATGACATTGTATTCAGGATGTTAATTTATGTTCTTCCATCCTTCTTCGAAAGATGAAGGTCAAATTTCACTATGGGACTTGGCCGATCTCTATAACATGCCAAACTAACCATTAACTATTGTCCCTATCAACCTCTCCTTGGCCGGATTTGGTTGATTAGATGAGAATACATCATCGAATTCTATTAACCATTCCCTTTTCCTATTCATTACTACTTAGATCGGGATCATGACACTAGGTGGGATCTAATGTTAGCCACCATTAGACAACAAGAAAAATGAAGAGAAATGGCTAATACATGCAAATACCAAACTCAAGAATTGCAAATAATCTAGGTTTTCTAAGTTAGATTTTCATGGTTCCCACAACTCCAAGTTATGACTTTAGCTACTCATAGCTTGGGCAAAGGCATAAACAATGAATATTAAAGATATAGTTAAGCACTTACCCAAAGAGATTGAAGAACAACAAAACCCACATTGTATTTAACTCATAAGCTTGAACGATGTAATTAATCCACAAGTGAATCTAATCTCTAATATTTTGTCTCTAAAGATAAACACTAATACATGCTTTAAAATTTTGTGCTCTTTGTAATCTATATGTAAAACTTGCTAAAACCCTAAAATATACTATATATAGTAATTACAAATAAGTTACTAAATTAATTAGAAAATTTGGTCAGCACCTGATATGGGTCGCAATTACAACTCTTAACTCGAGTTGTGAGCCCTAATCGGGCTTTCGTGGTCAACCTTTTCAACCTTGGACTTTGCTAACATGAAACACCATTATCATATTAACATCTCATAGTCTTTAGCTGTACTTCTTGGTCCAAATTCTATCAACACTTGAAATCACTACGGAACATCCCCTTTACGACTTGTAGAGGGTACTATGGGTTGTAATTGGGTCTCGTGCGGCTACCCTTAAAGTTATTAGATATTGCACTTTAAGCAATAGAAATCTCTATGGACCACCTCTACGACTCGCAGTGTCATGCCCAAAGTCCTGTTAAGACGGACTGACACCTGTTGTCGATAAGGCTCGAGAGAACCAACCTATATCTATGCGCTTTCTATACATATTATAAGGAATTTATACATTTAACATACCTTTAAGAAAGTAAATAGTAATAACAAGCCAAAAGGAAATGTATATGACTAGACTGTTGGGGCCACGTTGTCTAAAGTACGAGACATGACCACACTTTACTTTACATAGTCTACAAAGCCTCTAGATAAGGAAAAGTATCTAATAAGGGTCAAGATAGGCCCGCCTTAATAACTGTACAACAGAAAAATATAAGCTCTAGACATGCAAAGCTCCGAAGCAACCTGGAGCTTGGTTACCACAGCTAGATATCCTGTACTACTACTGGAGAGATCTACAAGTACCTGTACCTGCAGCATGAAATGTAGGTCCCTCGTAAGGGACGTTAGTACGAGGTAATATACTAAATATGTAAGGCAGGAAATACTGTATATGAAGTAATAACTCAAATGAAACTATGCACTAGTATAAGATAAGAGACCACCTTTAGTTATATAGTTGGATCATGTACTTTATGTTCTTTTTATTACTTTACCTTTATTGTATAATTTGTGCACAACATGTAATACAATGACCAACTGATCGGTGGTAAATCTATATTGGGATCATCCCTGGCTAGGCTTTTCCTTTAACCCCTTGGGCTACTTCCCATGATAGGATCGACCCTGGCTAAGTTATTCTTCCACCTCTTGGATTACCACCCATCAGTAAGCAATATACTTTACCTTTCAGTTACCTTTGAGATGATTTCTTTGGTGGTTACAATATTGGAGTTATAGGGCTGTATTTGTAGCATGTGTCATGTAGATAATCATACAAGATAATAGGACAATGAAAAGAGTACAATACATAAATAATGAAATGCATATGAGATGAAACAACTTGTGAACTTTATTTAGCAATAAGAACCCATGTAACTTGGTATCCACGTATGTATGTAGATTTGAAAGTGACTATGTATGGGAGTATATGAACATGTGAAAGAGTGGAGACATGGCTAATAGTTGTGTTGTAGTTGGTAAGTGCCTTTATGTAACAAGGAAGAATCTAGATTTTATGCCAAGTAATATGAAATTAAGTAGCCTTACATACCTCGTTGTACGACCTCACTATTACCTCGAGATAACCTTCCCTTCCTCCAAATATCTATCAATAACATAGTAGGTGATAAACTAGCATTAGCAGCCAATAGATATATCTTGGCAGCCCAATCTTATAAAAAAAACAACATACGGGCAGCAAGTGTGTACTTACAAACCCGAGCGTATTCTTTCAACCTTTTCGCCCCTAATAGTATTTTCTAATACACATTCTCATATACATATCACGTGCAGCCTATTTTAGTGCCATAATAGTCTTACAATAGTCCATAAAGCATAACATATGACAATTCTACAAAACATACAGATAGGCGACATAACGTTACATCCCTTCACTACGTTTCAACGTCGGCAATTCCAAACCTGTTCCAACTTTAACCAAATAGTCCCCACCATATATACACATGCAACCAACCTTAAAATAGTTCAAAAAGAGTCCTTAAATTAGGTAGAGGACATGAGACCATATTCCTCAATCAATCAGCCCACAACTTCCTATTACGAGCACAATTACGATATCACACAAGAACTCACTTTCGTGGACTGTAAAAATGGTGCAGCAGCCTTTATAAATCATTATAGAATTAATAAACATTAAGAAGAGTATACTCCCTTCTTAATAAATCAAACAAACAAGAGAAAAGCTTCCAAATAAAGAATAAAAATGTACAACTTTTGGGAACACATGTTGTCCAACAATTTCAGTAAGGGTGTAGTTAGCTGATCCTCCTATTTTACATAAAACAACCATACTAAACATATAAGTAAACTTACTTACCTTTAAACTCAAGGTGTATGGATTCTCCAAGAACCCTAAAAGTCTCTTGTGGCTGCTTGTAAAGTCAAGAAAGAGTTGAGAGAAAACTTGGAAAACAATCTGATTTTTTTGTGTTCAACTTGAAATTCCTTATGGGAGCTATTTTAACCTCTTTGTAAAGGGGGACATTAGCCGAATTACTAAGGAATGTTTAGCCTTACTTTACCAAGTTGGTGATGCAGCTTCTTGCCCATTTCACTTGGGCCTTATTGGGTTCAAATTAGTTGGGCCTTGGCTGCCCACTTTTCCCTTTTCTCCTTACTTAGTTTTGGCCCAATTAGTCGAGTGGGTTTGGTTGTACTTGGGCCCTTTTAATCTTCATCTTGGGCTATAAGTATAGTCCATTTATAGTTCTAAAACTTTATCTAAAGGTACACTCTTAACACGGACTTTATTCATAATCAGAATTGGATAAATTCAATATCTGGCCTCGTCTCCATCTAGCTAGCAAATTTAAGCTAAGCAAGTAGGTGACTCACCTGCTAGCTTCCTAATTCCTATAAGCACCTCAATTCTCTCACTTTGTTTAGGGCCGCGATCCCCTCAATTTGACTTAAAACTTAATTATACTCGACCCTCTTCAGCGTTAGATACACATATCGCCCTCTAACAAAAGATTCAAGCACTTTTAAAAATTGGCGCTAATTTGAAAAGCCATATCATGTTTCATTTGCATAGTACTAGTATTGCAAGGTATGGGGTGTCACATCCTCCCCCCTTAGGAATATTCATCCTCGAATGTTAGAATAATTAGATAGCTTAACCAAGTTTAAACTTTTACTTACACAAAGTTTCGATAACACACTAAGTATTCAATCATACGTACCTATTAGTGTTCCAATTCTGCATGTTGGACTTTCTCTTTAGCATCAAATAAGTAAGGGTATTTTGATTTCATCGCATCCTTGGCCTCCCATGTTATTTCTTCTGCTCGCTGGTTTCTCCAAAGTACCTTTACTGAAGCTATTTCTTTATTCCTTAGCTTCTTAACTTGATGATCTAGCATAGCAACAGGTACATCCTCATAGGTGAGATCTTCTATAACCTGCACATCCTTAATAGGAGTGATACGGGACGGGTCACCTATGCATTTTCAAAGCATTGAGAGATGGAAAACTGGATGAACCATTGAAAGCTCTTGTGGTAGCTCAAGTTCATATGCAACCTACCCGAACTTCTTAATAATCTGATATGGTCCTATGTAACGTGCGCTCAGTTTTCCTTTCTTACCAAACCTCGTAACTCCTTTCATTGGAGACACCTTTAAAAATACCTAATCCCCTACTAAGAATTCCAGTCCTCTCCTTCGAGCGTCTGCATATGATTTGTGTTCATTGGAGACACCTTTAAAAATACCTAATCCCCTACTAAGAATTCCAGTCCTCTCCTTCGAGCATCTGCATATGATTTGTGATGAGTTTGGGCTGTTTCTAGCTACTGTTGTATTACTTTAACTTTTTCAATATCTTGTTATGCTAGATCTGGCCCAAGCAAGGTGGTTTCACCCACTGCAAACCATCCAATTGGCGACCTACATTTCCTTCCATACATAGCTTCATAAGCTGCCATCTTGATACTTGAGTGGTAGCTATTATAGGCAAATTCAATAAGTGGTACGTGGTCCACCCAACTACCTTTGAAGTCCAATGCACAAGCTCACAACATATCTTCAAGTGTCTGAATGGTGCATTATGCTTGACCGTCTATTTAAGGGTGGAAAGCTGTACTCAAATTCACTTGTGTCCCTAAATTTCTTTGGAAGGACTTCCAAAACTTTGCACTGAATTAAGCTCCTCGGTCAGATATAATGGAGATTGGGACTCCATGTAGCTTGACTATCTCTTTGAGGTATAGCTTGGCATACTCTTCAGCGGTATAATCATTCCTGACTAGTAAGAAGTGCGCTGACTTTATGAGTCTGTCAACTATTACCCATATGGAGTCAAACTTCTGAAATGAGCAGGCAAACTGGTAACAAAATCCATATTGATTATATCCCACTTCCATGTTAGAAGATCTATGCATTGTATATAACCTCCTGGCTTTTGATGTTTTACTTTCACTTATTGGCAATTTGGACATAAAGCCACAAATTCTGTAAGGCCCTTTTTCATGCGTCCCCACCAAAACATTCCCTTCAAGTCATGGTACATCTTAGTAGATCCTGGGTGGATGGAATATCTGGAATGATGGGCTTCTTCCATTAACCTTTTTCTTAATCCATTAATATTAGGAACACATAATATATTTTGGCAATACAGTACTCTATTTTGTGTAAGTTCAAAGCCCTTCATCG
>DF357571.1:1924-37015 GCA_000787875.1 Solanum virginianum
AATCTTTATTAAGTTCAATAATTGTTTCAAGATGATACCCATTACGGCGTACATCTTTATAACTAAGGAGATTTCTTCTTGATCTACCACTTAACAATGCGTCTTCAAGATGTAAAACAGTGCCATTTGGCAAAATAATTATGGCATTACCATAGCCATCAATAATATTAGCAGGACCAGATATGGTATTAACATTTGCCTTGCATAATGTTACACTTGAGAAAAAGTCTTTGCTACGTAATATAGTATGCGTTGTAGCACTATCATACGTAATATTGTACGTGTTGTAGCACTATCAAGCAAACATACATCATCCTTTCTCTCAATATTTCCCATTTGCATTTATGTTGACAATCTAAACAGGAGATCAAATTGACTAGAGCTTTCGTGCTGATAATATGTTGTGAAATTGTAGAAGTGTATGTGAGCACTCTATTCTTCATCTTTTAACAATGTGGGATATTGGAATACTTTACAAGGCTTGACACTCCTTTACTTTTCTTCTTTCTTCAAATCTTCTTTTCCATGTGGCATGTTGTGAAGTCCACATTTCCATAACATATTCATCATTTTACCATTTAAAACATATTTCAGATTGGACTAAATAATCATTTAGATTTTTTCTTATATTTTGGAGTTTTAAATCAACTTAGGCCTAATTTATTTTCATTACGATTTAGAAGACTGAATCTGAATGAACAACTAAATATTAAGATATGTATTAAAGTTTAGAGGTTTAAATTTGAATACATATCTAAATATCAAGATGTAAGCAGAAAGAATATGATGATAATGAATGCAAGAAAAAGACTTAAATTAAAAATCAAAATCAGAAGAAAATCTAGAAGTAGAAGGTATTTTACATAAATATAGTTAACAAAAAAAAACTTAGTATAAGATAAAATTCTAATTAATTAAGTGTTAAATAATAGTATTTCAAATATAGAATATTTTAAATAAAAGCATGCTATTTTATTGAAGTGGTGTTGACTGATGATGGTGCTTGTGAGTAGTATTTTATGGTGTAATTATTAACAATAGTGATTAACTGTGATGGTTGGTGGTGACAAATGATAATTAATAGTGGAATGATACTGATAACTAATAATGACGATCAACGAATGATATTGATAACTAATGATGACGATTAGCGATATATAATATTGAATAATAATGGTGTTAATTATATATTAATAGTGATGATTGGATGCAATAGAGGTTGGTGGTGATGATTGTTAATGATATATGGTGAATGATGTTGATGATTGTGATTGGGCTGAGGATGGCGATTGTGAATGATAGGTGATGGTGATTGATGCCGGTGCACGTGTTTTTTTTTCGTTTATTGAACATAATATTATATGTACTGTAATTTAAATTACAGTATTATAGTCTTTATTCATTTTTTATGTGCAATTTTTTATATTGACATGATATACACGTGCAAAGCACGTCGAGTTAACTAGTACTATATTAAAAGTGTTAAAGTTCTTAATAATGTTGTTTGAACTTCTTACCCTTCATTAAAAGATTTCACTTTAGGCAAAATCGTCTTTTCACCTTCTTTTTAAAATTATTTTATTATTATTTTAATAATATTGAATGTAATAAAAATTAAATTGAGAAAATTTCTTATTGTAGTTAAATTCCTACGCAAAAAATCCCTTTTCAACTAAATTAAATGTTATAATTAAAAACCTAACAAAGAATCCTTTTCTAACTAAAATAGATTTGATCTAAAAGGAAAATAGTCAAAAAAAAATACTTTCACATAATAATTTAAAAAAAATAGAAGGGGAAAATCTCCGATGTTGATAACAAAATGATACCTAATTGAAGGTATCAAGACAGAAAAGAGGAGAAAAAAAAATAACAGAGAAGAGCAGAGAGATTGGGAGATAGAGATAGAGAGAAAATTATAGAGAAATTGAGAGAGTAAATTCAGAATTCACTTCTTATCATATCCTCGAAGGAGTATTACAGATTCTCACTTATACTACAATCAGAAACTGAAAATAGTTACAATGGAAACAATAGTAACTAATTCTAACAAACTTTCTCGCCAAAAATCATAAATGCAAATGGTAAAATCCTACCAGGTGTCCTGCAACGCCGCAAGGCTACCAGGGACTCATGTTGGGCTCGTTACAGAAGGATTGAAGTAATTTTTCGAGAAAGTTGGCTCAGATCCCTGGGTATGCAGCGCCATAAACCATGGATTGACACCCACAAAAAAGTCCAAAATCATCTGTTTCCTGTTGCTTGTACCATAAAATCCAACCACGAGTCCTGCGGTGCCATCGGGTCATATGATCCTCCAGTCGGGCTCTTTAAGGATGGGTTGATGTAATTAATTTTTAGAAAATTGGCCTGAATTCCTGAGTAGCACCACAATTTATGGGTTAACACCTACAAAAAAAAGACCAAAATCGCATGTTTCTTGTTACTTGACTTGTAAAATCCTACCATGCGTCCTACGACACCATCGGGCTATCGAGGACTTTAGTTAGGCTCGTTACAAATGGGTAGTTGTAATTTTTGGGAAAGTTGGCTCACATCCTTGGGCAGCACCACAAACTGTGGGTTAACACCTATGAAAAAGGTCCAAAATCGCCTATTTTCTATTGCTTGGCCTATAAAATCCTATCTGGCATCCTGTGGCATCGCGGGCAACTTAGGACTCCTATCGGGTTCGTTACGGACGGGCCGGTGTAATTTTTTGAGAAAGTTAACCTAGATCTATAAGCAACGCTACAAACTGTGGGCTAACACCCACGAAAAACTGCTAGAATCGTCTGTTTCCTGTTGCTTGGACCATCAATTCCTACCATGCCTCTTGTGGCATCACCGGGCCACCTGGGCCTCTTTTCGGACTCGTTATGAATTGATTGGTGTAATTTTAGCAAAATTTGCCTCGAATTTTCAGGTAGCACTACAAACGGTGTGCTAACACCCACGAAAAACATTCAAAATCACTTGTTTCTTATTGCATGGCCATTAAAATCCTACCAGGAATTCTCCTGTGCCACCTGGACCTCTTGCCAGGATCATTATGGATACGTCAGTGTAATTTTCAGTGAAAGTTGGCCCGGATCACGGGGCAGCACCACAAACCTTGAGCTAACACCCACCAAAAACTGCCAAAGTCGCTTATTTCCTGTTGCTTGGCCCATAAAATCCTGCCAGGCGTCCTGTAGCACTGTCGGGCCACTAGCCCTCTTGCTGGGCTCATTACAAATGGGTAGATTTAATTTTTCAGGAAAGATGACCCAAATCCCCGAGCAACGCCACATATCGTGGGCTAACACTCATGAAAAACTGCTAAAATTGCTTGTTTCATTTTTGCTTGGCCCATAAAATCCTACCAGGCATCCTGCGGAGTTGCGGGATTACCCAGGCCTCTTGTCGGGCTTGTTATGGATATGTGGATGTTATTTTTCGTGAATGTTGGACCGAATCCTCGGCCAGTGCAACAAATCGTGGGCTAACACCTTCGAAAAACAACCAAAATCGTTTGTTTGCTATTGCTTAGCCCACAAAATCCTACTAGGCATCTTGCAGCGCCGTTGGGCCACCTGGGCCTATTACCGAGTTCATTATGGATGGGTTGGTGTAATTTTTATGAAATTTGGCTCGAATCCTTATGCAGCGCCATAAACCGTGGACTGATGCCCACGAAAAATTACTAAAATTACCTATCTCTAGTTGCTTGGCCCATAAAATCCTACTAGGCGTACAACGCCGCCGCCAGGCCACCTGGACCTCTTCCCTGGCTCGTTATAGATGGGTCAATGTAATATTTTGGAAAAGTTGGCCCATATCCCTAGAGAGCGCCATAAATCGTGGGATAACACCCATGAAAAATTGCCAAAATCGCCTACTTTCTGTTACTTGGTCCATAAAATCCTACCAGGCAACCTGCAGCACTGCCAGGCCACCCACATTATGGATGGGTCAATTTTTAGGGACGTTTGCCTAGATCCCCCAGCAACGCCACAAACTGTAGGCTAACACCCTCAAAAAATTGTCAAAATTGTTTGTTTCCTATTGCTTCTCCCATAAAATCCTACCAGGCATCCTACAACGTCATCGAGACACCTAGGCCTCTTATCAGGCTTGTTACGGAAGGATCAGTGTAATTTTTTGGGAATCATAGCCCGAATCCCAGGGCAGCACCACAAACCATGGGTTAACATCTATGAAAAACTACCAAAATCTCCTGTTTCCTATTGCTTGGCCTATAAATCCTTCCAGGCGTCCTGCGGAACCTTAGGACCACCTGGGCCTCTTGTTAGGTTTGTTATGGATGGATTGGTGTAATTTTTTTGAGAAAGTTGGCCTAGATCCCTGGGCAGTGCCAGAAATTGTGAGCTAATACCCATAAAAAATTGTCAAAATCGCTTGTTTCCTGTTGTTTGACCCATAAAATCCAATCAGCCATCCTGCGGTGCTGTCGAGCCACTTGGGCCTCCTGTCAAGTTTGTTATAAATGGTATGGAGTAATTTTTCATGGAATTTGGCCTTGATCTCCGGCCAACGCCACTAATCGTGGGTTAACACCCATGAAAAATTATCAAAATCGCTCGTTTCCTGTTGCTTGGCCCATAAAATCCTACATGGCTTCTGGCAGCAAGGCCAAGCCACCTAAGCCTCTTGTCAGGCTCGTTATAGATGGGTTCGTGTAATATTTCAAAAAAGTTGACCTGGATCCCCGAGCAGCGCCACAAACCGTGGCTAATACCCACAAAAAACTGCCAAAATCCCCTGTTTCTTATTGCATCGCCCATAAAATCCTACCAAGCATCTTGCAGCACTTTTGGGCCATTTGGGCCTCATGCTGGACTTGTTAAGAATTGGTTAGTGTTATTTTTATGGAAAGTTGGCTCGGATCCCCGGGAAGCACCACAAACTGTGGGCTAAAACACACGAAAAACTGCCAAAATCATCTATTTCATATTTCATGGCCCATAAAATCCTACCAGGTGTCTTGCGGCACTACCCGGGTCACCTGAGCCTCTTGTCAAGCTCGTTATGGATGGGTCGGTGTAATTATTTTGGACAATTAGCCTAGATCACCGAGCAATGCAACAAATCGTGGGCTAATACCCACGAAAAACTACCAAAATGGACTGTGTCATGTTGCTTGGCCCATAAAATCAAGCCAGGCATATTGTGGTGCTGTCGGGCCACCTGGGCCTCTTGCTGAGCTCATTACGAACGTGTCGATGCAATTGTTCATGAAAATTGGCCCGAATCCCCAGGTTGCGCCACAAACAGTGGGCTAACACACTACAAGAAAATGAAGTTATAGCTATAAAACACATTGTAGCTAAATAAGAAATTTTTCGTAGCGAAATACTTTTGCTATAATATTTTGTTTCGTAGCAAGATATAGCGTGGCTAAGATCGTGGCAATAGTACTCATATTTAGTTATGAATTAAAAATATTCATAGCTATTACTTAACGTACTTGCCACAAAAATTTACACTTGGTGGCTAGTTCTATAATTAATCTCGTGGCAATAGTACTCATATTTAGTTATGAATTAAAAATATTCATAGCTATTACTTAACGTACTTGCCACAAAAATTTACACTTGGTGGCTAGTTCTATAATTAATCTCGTGGCAATAGTACTCATATTTAGTTATGAATTAAAAATTTTCATAGCTATAACTTAACATATTTGCCACAAATATTTAGACTCAGTGACTAGTTTTATAATTAATTTCATGGCAATAGTACTCATATTAGTTATGAATTAAAAAATTTCATAGCTATAACTTAGCATATTTGCCACAAATATTCTCATATTGTAGCTAAAAATTCATACCTTTAACCATGAAATATATATCATTGTAGTTTTAAATAATTTGCTACCAAAAAATAAATTTTTTAGCTATGTCATTTGTACGTGGCAATTATAGAAGTTTATGTGTAGCTACAAATTCAAAATTTCATAACTAAAACCTCACACTTCATTGTCACAAGATATAAGTTGTAGCTATTTTTATTTTTATGCTATGATAATGTGTATACATACATACTATTATTTGCGTGGCAATTATATATATTTTGTTACAAATTAAAAAAATTGTAGCTACTAATTCATATAATATAGTTGAGATTTGACATAAAATTTATAAAAATAATACAAAATACATAAAATTATGTAACGAATACAATATAATAGAGAAAGAACTTAGTAAAGGTTCAACAATGTCATTCAAAATGGTAAAATATTATTTTACTCTAACATATTGTTTTACAAGAATAATAGCAATTTTTGTCTCATCAATTTAGCCTGATGCTTTCATCACTCCTTCATAAGCTGCAATAAAATTAAAAATTGCATAAGAAAAAGACGTACAATACAATATTCAATTTAATTTGAATGTAAATTTTTAAAAAATATATATATATATATATATATATATATATTTACTAAATCAGTGATATATGAAGAAATATATATAGAAAAATGTTACTTACAATTAGAGAATCATTTGATTGTCGACCTTGAGCTGCAATCATTATTTGAAAATTTTCTTCCCATTTGAAATCATCATTCTAACTAAGTATAAACAATGAAAAAAGTTAATATATCCACACTTAATTTTAAATAAATAAACTCATGGACATAAAGTGAAAAAGAAAAAGAAAAAGAAAAGAAAGATGAAAAAACATAAAGTTAAAAAAAAAGAAGATGAGCATACCTTCAAGATTACACATGGACAAAAAGTGAAAAAAAAAAAAAAAGAAAGATGAAATAACATAAAGTTAAAAAAAAAAAAAAAAGAAGATGAACATACCTTCAAGATGACAAATTGACAACCAAGAATTGAAATTGATGGAAAGATTAAAAAAAGGAGAGAAAGTGACGTTTGGTAATGATATTTGAAAAGGGAGAAAGTAACCTTTTAAAGTTATTGCATTTTCTTTTTAAGTCTAGTATTGTAACATTTTTGACTTATTAAAATAGGAAAAGAAATATAAAATTTAAGTATAAAATAATGTTTGGAGGGAAATCTTTTGGAGGGAAAAATTTGTTTTAAAGTTATTGTATTTTTCTTTTTAAGTCTAGTCTACTAACATTTTTGACTTATTAAAATAAGAAAAGAAATATGTCATTTAAGTATAAAATAATATTTCGAGGGAAAATTTTTTTACTTTCATTTTAATTTTTGTGTTATTAATTTTTGATAAATTAAAGGAGTTTTTGAGAATTAATCAATTTCCCTCCTAAACCTCAGAACAAAAAAATTATTATTTATTTAACTAAATTATATTTAAATCACAAAATCACAATTTAAATGAATTTGAATTAGCTAAAACATTTATCATATTAATTGCTCATCTATAGCTAAGAAAAATTTGTTAGCAATTCAACATTAAATATGATTGATAATACAATAACAACATATTTAGGGTCTGTTTGAGAAGCCACGTCGTAACTGAAATTGGTGTAATAACTAGGATAATAATTACACACCAGGATAATTACACTGACCTGTTTGTTTGTCTAATTGAAATTACAATGCGTGCAGTTTGATTGCACGAGTGAAATTACAAGCTTATATTAAATTTTAAAAATAAAAATTAATTATCTAAAATTTAAAATTTATATTAGACAAATATAGGTATTTATAAATAATACTAAATTAAATAGTTTAAAAATATATATTGTCCTTTAAAAATAAATTAATTAGTAAATATATATTCTTAACTAATATTATAAAAAAAACTAATTTCTATTGTTTAAATTAGTATATTTTAATCAAACTAATTATAAAAATTTAAAAAATTGTTAAAATATTTAATGAAAAATAATCTATCTAATATAACTAATAAATAAATAAATAACTTGTAATGTAAAATATCAAGTCAATACTACAAAAACAAACGAAACTAAAAAATATAACATAAGTTTTATATTCAAAATAGAAAAAAAAAATTAACATAATACTCTTATGTCTTTCAATATGACATACATAAATATGATTTAAAAGAAAAAAAAATATGTATATTTATAACTTTATCCAACAATGAATTCAACTATAATTTAAAACATAGAATAAAAAAATAAATAGAAATAATGTGAAAAACTATATGAAATCACATGACAAACAAAGATTGAGAATAAGAAAGAAATGAAAAATCGATAATATAAAAAAAGAATTTAAAATAATCAAAATAAAAAAATTAATAAAAATAAAAATAAAAATAAAAGAGAAAAATTTAAAAGTAATCAATATGTAATTACACCATGTAATTACCTGCAATTCACAACCTCCCCTTTTAATTGAAAAATGTAATTACACTCCGTTAATTATACCCTATTACCTGATAACCATGTAATTACCTGTCCAACCAAATAGGCCAGACAGTGTAATTACCCTCAATTCTACATAATTCAATTACCAATGTTATCCTTCCAAACAGGCTCTAATTAAAAATCTCATTATGGAAAAATTGGAAATGGTAGTGCGTATGCATACCTTACCGCTACCATAAGGAGAATGGTCTTCTTATGTAAGGTCATATAAAATGAAATTCTATATATATATATATATATATATATATATATACCACAGTATGAGAAAATTGGAAAGGATAGTATGTATGCAGACCTTACCGCTACTATAAGGAGAATGGTCTTCTTATATAAGGTCATATAAAATGAAATTCAATCAATCAATATAATATATATATATAACTGTATAATCCAATCAAAATTTATTGAGAGAATATTATTTTCTAACAACTTTTAGCTCACGTAAAATAATATAAAACAGGTTTGAAAAAATAAACTATATTGAAAAACACCTAAAAGCTTACGGTTCATCGTGCAATCAAAAAAGTTATATTGATTCAAAAACACCTGTAATAAGTTATATTGTAGTTATAATTTTTTTCTCAATTAATAATCATTTAATTTATTTGATAATGAAATTTGAACAAAAAATATTGCATGTATTACTCCCTACGTCCTATTTTACTTCTTCACTTCGGTCGTTAAGTCCACATATATTACAAAATAATGATTGATATGAATATTTTATTAAAATATTCACATTAATTATTGTTTAGACGAACTTGAATATGTAAGAGGGAATTAAGTTGCTCAAGTAGGCAATATGTTGGCATGCACATTTTGTGTAGCTCATGGCTATATTGTTTTGTCATAATAAATTATTATACTATTAAGTTAATTATTACTAGAATTTGAGATACTTGAAACAAAATACTTATTGAATTATAATATTTAGCTTTAAATTACTTTGTAGGAATAAATACTTGCTACTACGCCAACAAATTTCAAACACGATTGGGGCAAAGTTTAATCATTAACTATAAAATTTTATTATTGAAAAAAATATATGATTATATCTTTTAATAAGCATAAGCACAAAATTTTTATAACTTGAAAAAAATATTTATTTACCTACACATTTTTCTTTAAATAATTTATTATGGTTAAAAGGTTATTATTCTTATGATAAATTTAAATTTGTGGCAAAACGTTAGTAATTAGTTATGAAATTTTTATTATGGAAAAATATTTATGGCTATTTCATTTGATTATTGCCATTTTTAAAAAAAAAAATTTAACTAAAATTATTTATTTAGCTTCAAATTTTTATTCAAATAATCTTTTGCAGCTAAAAGATTACTTTTTACTATGATAATTTAGATTCATGGTAAATATTAATGATTTTATTTTAGCTACATATCTATGGCTATTTCATTTTACCTATAGCCACAATTTTTTTATACTTGAAGCAAAGATATTTATTTAGCTACAATATTTTGTATCAAATAATTTATTGTAGCTAAAGAGTTACTATTGCTATAATTACTCTTATTGCGTGACAAAAAATTATGATTAGCTACAAAATTTATTGTAATAGTAAAATTATAGCTATTTAGGTAACTATTGCCACGATCATTAGCTATTATAGCAAAAAGGTTGTTATTGCTATGATAAGTTTATATTCGTGGCAAAAATTAATAATAGGCTACGAAATTTAATTATAGCAAAAAATCTATGGCTATTTCACTTAACTATTGCCACAATTTTCTATGACTTGAAGCAAATGTATTTATTTAGCTACAATATTTTGTTTCAAATAATTTATTGTAGCTAAAGAGTTACTATTGCTACAATCATTTTTATTTATCGCAAAAACCTATCATTAGCTACAGATTTTTATTGTAGCAGTAAAATTGTAGCTAGTTAGATAATTATTGCCACGATTGTTAGCAGTTATGACAAAAATAAAAATTTAGCTTTGCCAATTTAATTTTTGTGGCTAAGAAATTTGATGAATTTTTAGTTAGCCACGAAATTTAAATTTTTGTAGTTATTACTAAATAATAGCTACAATTTTCAAATTCATAGCTTAGATTTCATAACTATAAGTACATTTTCTTGTAGTGCTAGGTGATATATACACCCTTTGAAAATCAACTTTCTAGCTTTGAGATATGAGACAAACTGGCAATTAGGGAAAACTGAAAGAATCCTAAACTCTGATTAGGTGATATATGCATCTTTTGGAAATCAACTTTCTAGCTTTGAGATATGAAACAAACTGGCCCTTAGGGAAAACTGAGCTACCCCTCCACTCTAGGACTGGTTCGTTAGGAAACTAAAACTTGACTACTCTGGTTCTGCAATCTATGGAGGCATACCCAACATGAGGCTAATTTCCTGTCTGGTGCCCATGGCATACAAGCGGTTTGTGCCCCCGCTTGTCCCTGTTATAGTACCCTTATGAGGTGGCTTAACCTGCGATGCTGAAGAGTCTATCTGTGATCTGTTATCTCTCATATTCTACTTTCCCATAGCGCAATCCTTCAAGAGGTAGCCCACCTGACCACATTTGAAGCAACCATTCGTGCCCATAAGACACTCTTCGGGATGAGATCTACCACACTTACCAAAGGTAGGATAATGGTTCGCTCCTTGAGCTACGCTATCCTGTGACTGGCTACCCGGGAACCTACGGTGCTATGAACTCTGCTCATTTCTGACTCTCGGTGCAGGCGCACTAGTGAATGAAGGTGTTGGTCTGGCTGTCTTAGGCTGAAAAGATGAGTGACGTTCACCTCTAGTCCTTTCTTGCCTGCCTCTTGGCCAGATGTCTTGGCCCTCTTGCTCCTAAAGTCCTCCTTATCTTGCATCTTCTCCTCCTCTACCTGTTGAACATATGTCATCAGACAGGATATATCAATATTCCCAATCAACATCGCATTTCTGCCCTCTCTTTTGGTCATTCGAGAGACCCCGAACACGAAGAGATCCATTCTAGTATGCATGTCTGCCACCAAGGCTGGAGCATAACGAGACAGCTGAGTAAACTTGAGGCTATACTCCCGTACACTCATATTCTCCTGCTTCAGATTCAGAAACTCTCTTACCTCAGCCTGCCTCATCTCTCTGGAAAAGTACTATCCCAAAAAAGGCCTCCTCAAACACTGCCCAACTAATAACTGGCGCCCCCTCTGCCTTGCTCCCTTTCAATTGGTCAAACCAGAGTCTGGCTACCCCTTTGACCTGGTAGGCAGCCAGCTTAACCCACTCAGTATCACCAATACACATAACCTGAAACACCTTTTGGAGCTCCTCAATGAAATTTTCAGGATCCTCTTTCACATTGGACCTCGTGAACTTTGGTCGGTTCATCATCAAGAACTCCCTAACTCTGGCGGTATCCGCCCCATCATTCCCTCCTTTACATTAGACCTTGTGAATTCAGATGGGTTCATTCCTAGGAACTTAAACTCTGGCGGTATCTGACTCATTATTCTTACCAACTCCCTGGCAACCTCCCTGAGTAGTGACTGCCTAAGCCAAGGTCTGAATGGCCCGACGAAGCTCAGCATTGGTGATGGTAGCTTGTTGTGGCTACTCCACAGGCACAGCTGGACCTCTAAGTTCCTCAAAAATTCGGCCCGACTAGTTTGCATTTCTTCTAGATGGCTGTCCTCTGCCCCTTACTGGTCCATTAGCTCTATGAGGAGGCATGATCTGAAAAAGATAGTGTGAACGCACGAGTTAGAAGGGACTTCGCAGAGATATACTCTGAAGCACGAGACAAAGAATAACAAGAAATGATGACACTTTCTAATGTCCCATAGCCTTACTATTGTAGATTTGGCATGCTTCATACCCACAATACAGAATCTACTAGACATGTTTCCATAGATTCCCTAGGATTCTTGAACTCAGTGCTTTAATACCAAGTTTGTCATGCCCCGAGCTTACATCCTCGATGTGTCCGGCACTCGAAAACCATTTCTAGTTCCAAGCTAACCACTTGGCCTGGCTACTTACTCAGCGGAAGACTTGACAATAGTGGAAAAGGTATATAAAAGCAACAACTAAGCAAGAATATTCTGCATAACTGAATATAAAAGCTTTTAAGCAATATTTGAATAAACTGAAATACTAACACATGGTCTATGGAACCTCTACTAAGATTGTCTGAAAAGACTACTGAGACAGGCCCCAAGTAGCTTGAACTTAAAATAAAGACTGAAATGACACTATGAGCTTCATGGTGATACAACGTCTTGTCCATGCTGCCAGAGTCATCCCATACTTTGCCGGGGTAAGGAACAAAAACTAGGGGAGTGGATCCATCCCAAAACTGGGCCATTTCAGTGGCTAATGAGGAAGGTACCATAGTACAATCCTATTCTATGCTGGCTACATAGTTTATTAGTTCGAGTAATTTATTCTACTCTCACCCATATCGGTGTTCAATACTACTCCCAAAATACTTTTATATAGCTCATACTTAAAGAATTAAAAATTCTTGAAATCTGATTCTCTTGGGGACTTACCTAGCTTACTACTTAGCTTTCTCAACTAAATTCCTTTACTTGATTGAAATCTAAAATCTTCTCAAATATTCTTTAACATATAATTTACTCAGCTAAAATGCAAGAATGATTCCAGAAAAGGAATTCTTTAACTTGTCTTAAACTATAAGCTTTATGGGTATTCATGAAACCTATAAGAATCCACAGAAAATCATTTATAGCTTTAAATCTTGGAGTCACTACTTTAAATAACAATTATAGAATCAAGAATCATAATTATTAATCAAGAATCTATGCATACGTAAAGAAATTTACTAAACTTTGCAGGTTTTTCATGAAAGTAATCTCAACCAAGACTTGAGACTTCTAAGATGGAAACTAGGTTATACTTTCTAAAATATTCTAAAAATAATAATTTTAGAGTGACCTTACATACCTCGGAAGAAATTCTTGAAGAATTGGAGAATTCCCTAAGCCCTACTGTCGTTTCTTGACTTTCTTGAGCATGAATTTCTTGAGAGGGTATGCTTGCTTGAACGTATGAATGAGTAAAAATACGTTTTTGATTTAAAACGACCTTAAAAACTAATTAGTTCAGGATATGGGGTGTGAAAAAAATCGAAATTACCCCTCCCCATTAAAAGCACAAAACTGCACCGATTTTACACTAGTCCGCGAAGCGCACTAGGTTAAATCTCACTTTTTCACAAATTTTCCAGTTTCATCAAATTTTCGAGAAAAAATGTAAGTGTGGTTCCACATCCTCTCTGCGTCGAGGAAGGGGCGCGAAAACCCCACTGTTTTTAATTCTATTGGGAAAAATTAATTTGCGTTTTTTAGCATTAAAGTCGAGTCGAGACAATTTTTCGACTCAATTTTTTGCACTGATCACAAATCTATTCTCGAATTTGCAAACGAAGCATGGGAAGACACGTTACACACAAGGTCAATTCTAGGATTATTTTGGTCTTTTCATAGGTGTTACAATTGGTGTGTATATCACTTCCCATTTAAGACGTTCACTTAATGAGTAACATCAAACTGAAAAGTCAAAGTGCAAAGATATACTCCTTCCTTTCACTTTTACTTGTTACTATTTCATTTGTCGAGGTCAAACTGCATAAACTTTGGCCAACATTTTAAAATGTATTTTTTAATCATATTAATATGAGAAGTATTGCAACTTATAACATTTTTCGTATAATTTTCAGCCATTTAAATTTTAGATTTTGAATATTAAATTTAAGTACTTCAATGTAGCTCTGAAATTTAGTCAAATTAACCTAAAAAAAAAAGAAACAATGATAAATAAAAAGAAACAGAGAAAATATACATTATGTTCATGTTGTATCTTTCATTTGAAATTTCCAAGTCAGAACTCGTGCAACGACTTGAGAAAACACATTTAATTTTCATTTATAGATGTCTTTCTTGACTATGCTCACATATCCATTTATAAATGTTTTTCTTGACTCTGCTCTTTTGTTTTATCTATTAAATTAGATCTACAATGATTAGGAGTCACTCAAAGAGAGTAACATCAAATTGTAATTAGACTTTTGTGGCTTGTAGATTTCTTTTGAAAATTCCATGATAATATTTTTTAGGAGTAGGTTCATAACTTTATTTACCAAAGTTTAACTTTAATCATAGTCTATTTGAATCGTTAGAAATTAGATTCGTTAGATCTTTATTTGATAATTAGTCATTCACCACATAACTTTTTATATCTTAACGGGTCGTTTGGTTTGGATGCAAGTTATGATGTAATTAATTATGATGAGATAAGTTATGCTGAAATTATTTATGCTGGGAATATTTTTTATTGTTTGTTTGGTTTGACAAATTCAAAATACTATTTATAGTATAATTTATAAGAATAAGATGTGTGTTTACTAAAATACCCTTCACCTTATTTATTTTTTTAATTTTCTTTGTAAGCTTTAATTATTCATTGTTAAAAATAAATTTTCATCTTATTTAACATATGTGTATATATTTTCATGATTGTGCCATGTGTTTTTAAAATTAAACTTTTCATATTATTTAACTTAAAAATAAAACTTTCATCTTATTTAGATTTAAATAAACTTTTCATCTTATTTAATTTAAAAAATAAAATTTACATCTTATTTAACTTAAAAATAAAACTTTCATCTTATTTAGATTTAAATAAACTTTTCATCTTATTTAATTTAAAAAATAAAATTTACATCTTATTTAACTTAAAAATAAAACTCTCATTTTATTTAGCTAAAAAATAAACTTCCATCTTATTTAGCTTAAAAATAAAACTTCCATTTTAATTTTACTAAAAGTAAAAAAAATATTATTGAAATAGTTGATATTTTAATTGATATATAAGATGTAATGTTTAAGTGAGTAATAAACTATTTAATTTAAAATATAGAACTTAGTAGTGGAGTGAACATTTTAAGAGGAATCAAAATGTAAATAAACATAAGTATTAGACAAATGAATTCAACTTATAACATATTCGTAAATAAAAATTGTATTTATAAAATATAATTTCTTAATTAAAAAATATAAAAATAATCATTAATCAAGGTTGTGGAGTTATTATAAATATTATTAAAAAAATATATTAATATACATAAATGTAAAAATGGTGTATAAAAGAAAGTTTAAAGAGGACATTTTTGTTATTTTATTTACTTAATCACAGGATAAGTTATCCTGGATTATTATTTCATCTCCTAGAAGGTATAACTTATCCCAGGACTAACTGTTAATTCTGGGATAAGTTATCCCATTCTCTCCAACCAAACAAGAAAATTAAGGTCATTAAAAAATTATCCTGGGATTAGGTTCCCCTATCCGTTACACCAAACGACCCCTAAGAGTTGTCATCGTTTAAATTTGGATCTTATGCAAATTGATTTGAAATTTTAGTGTAAGGTAGCTTCCAACTTGGTTTGGTTCTACGGGTTTCCTTAGAGCCGATTTCACTTTCAAGACACCCCTACACTTATTATAATGTCTATGTTATATGGTGCTATGGTCTGCGGTCTCCTTCGATATTAAAAATATTATTTTCTTCGTTTAAGAAAATAATAACCTACTTCTTTTTTAGTCAGTTTAAAAAAGAAAGATTTCTTCTTTTTTTGAAAACATTTTGATAAGAATAAATGATATTTTGGTCATTAATTTGACATAATTTTAATTTAGAATACAAAAGTAAAATGTTTTCTTTATTTTCTTAAACTCCGTACTAAATCAAATTAATTCATTCTTTTTGAAACATAGAGAGTATTTTAATCATCATTGACATACTTTATTTTCTCAAAACATTACAAAATTTTATGAGGCAGACTTTACACAAGACTTCTTAATTACCTACCCAATCAAACAGTATAAAGATAATTCTTCTCCCTTCTCCATATACTTTGGTTCTTGGTGTAGACTCATGAGCAGTTTGTGAATAATTTATTCATCAACATAACTATGTTGAATGGATAATAAATGGTTCAACAAAAATAAGATGGATTTGATGAGTAGATAATCAACACATGCTATGCTTGATAATTATAGTAAAGGTGTATACATTAATGAGTAAACATCAGAATGAAAATTCAAAGCAAAAGGACAAATTGTGTCTGCATTGTAGCTTCATATGAAATTTCCATGTCAAGATTTGTCCAAGGACGACTTTAGAGACATAACATTTTTTTTCACCATTCATAGTCGTCTTTCTTGACTACCATACTATTTCCTAGCTACAACCTACTTGTTAAGTTTGATTTTAATTGTTTTTAAGTAGATTTTAGCTACGCTCCGTAATGAGAGCAAAATATCTGTACCTCAGCTTGAATGAATTTTTTATTTAATTTTGTTATTTTATTTTCAACTTTAATTTATTATATTTATAATATATTACACCAACAAATATTATATTCTTTGAGTTGATTAATATTTCGAAAATGGGAATTGAAGTCTTCGAAAGTGTGATTATCTAAATCAACTCCCAAAGTTGGTGGGAGATATTTTCTTAGTAGTCATCCAAAGGACTCCAACTTTAATTTTTGTCGGCCCATGACTAGTGTTCGGATTGGGCACCCAAACACAAACACCAAGCCATATTACAAACAGATGCCCTATTATTACTATTATTATTATTATTATTATTATTATTATTATTATTATTATTATTATTATTATTCAGATTGACATGATTTAGTGGGCGTTTGGATCGACTTATTTTTTTTAACTTTTAAATATTATTTAAACTTTGAAAATATTTGCCTAACACAAAACAATACTTTTAAACATATAAAAATGCTCTCTCTCTAGAAACCCTAGCTGCCGTCAACTGTAGATTTGACCACATCAGAGACCATGGCCGCTCAGGCCAGTGGTCAGCCTTCGGCGGAAGGCAGACCACAAGTTGCTGCTCCAACGTTTGCTTCTTTATTTAGACAACACAAGGATCCTGTGAAGACGCGGCCAATGAAGCCAATTTTATACCTATACGGGGAGCCACAAGTTATATGGGAACAAGAGGAAGTTGATCAAATGATAATAAACGAGAACCTTGAATTTGCTGTGATTGGGAGGTTTACCTATGGGTGGCCAGAAATTCAAGAACTGAGAAGACTGATCCACAAACAGTGTGAACTGAAAGGGGAGTGCAAGATTGAATTGTTGAGCAATAGGCACATATTGATCAGGGCTTCAATCATAGAAGATTACGTACATCTGCTGTCAAAACCTACATTTTACTTAGCTCTGAGGAATGTGACTTAACCTATGAGGATCTTCAAATGGGGACCAATGTCTGATCCAAAAGAGGAGACCTCAATTACGATAGCCTGGATCTCATACCCTTCTCTTCCTCCCAACTTCTTCGGAAAGGAGACCATATTTTCATTAGCAAGAGCAGTGGGGAAGCCTCTGCGAGTGGATATGGCCACAAGGAATCAAACAAGACCAAGTTGTGCCAGGGTGAAGGTAGAAGTGGATCTGCTGCAAGAATTCCCTAAGCGAATCAAAATTGGAGTTAGGCAAAAAGGAGGAGACATCTTGGAGAAGTGGGCGCCGATCAAATATGACTATGTCTCAAGGTACTGCTCAACTAGTAAGATACAGGGACACAATGACCATGAGTGTTATGTGCTTCACCCGGAGTTATACCTAGAAAGTGAAGACAACAAGGAGGAGGGAAAGGCAAAAGATGCAGGTGATAAGGAGCCAAAGGAGAATGCGGTGCAAAAGGACTAGGCCCCGCAGGCAAGGAAAGAAGATCAAAAAGTAGAGGAACCCAAAAATATAAGGAAAGGGAAACAACTAGTAGTGAATGTCTCGCAAGTGAGGAACAAACTTGGAATTAAGTCAAAAAACTCTTTTGAGGCATTGCAACATGATAATGACAAGGGAGATAATGGGAAAGAGGAGGAAAGGCAAGATAAAGAGGAAAGGAACAACAAAGTGGATGGAAAATAGGTGAGCATGGCCAAAGATAATGCAACCACAAACTCCACATCTAAGGAAAATATTGGATCAAATCAAGGGGATAATATTGACCAGGGAAGTCAGAATCCTTCGTCAAGTAGCACAAAGGGCAAAGGTTGTCAATCAGGTGATATTGGAAAGGGGGATACAAGAGGTGTTATTTAAGAATTGTTTGGTGGAGGTTCTCAAAGAAATAATGCCAACAACGCAGAGGAAAGCAGTATGGAAATAATGGACAAAGGGAGGACTCCTGATGAAGGAGAAACAGTCGAGGCTAATCATGATCCGGAGCAGCAGGATGGAGTGAATCAGGAGGAAGATCAAGATATCAGCGATAACAAACAGAAGGCTTCTAAAGATAGGGACCTCTCACCAAGATAGACTCAAAGTCTTCAATCTGGCTTGAAAAAAGGAAGAACTATAGTACCTCTACAAGTCATAATAAGGAGAAATAAGGATAAAACATCCAGTTTATAATGATAGAGAAATTTCTGTTTTGGAATATCAGATCAATCAATTCTCAAAGCTCCTTTGAGAGGTTGATGGATTTTAATAGGAGAAACAAATTTTCTTTTATTGCACTGATGGAACCATTTAGGGACCCATCTCAAATAGATAATTATAGAACACGGTTGGGCTTCACTTATGCTGTTGCAAATTCTTCGGGGAAGATTTGGTGCTTTTGGAGAAGTGAATGGGAGGCAGAAGTGGTGTTGGACTCTATTCAACAAGTATCATTGCTATTTGATTAGAATAAGAAGAAATTCCAAATCTCAACTGTTTATGCAAGATGTTGCCCTATGGAGAGACTGGAGTTATGGGAATACCTGCAAAGTGTCCAGCCTCACAATGGGATTCCTTGGGTCATTGGAGGTGATTTAATGTTATACTACATGAAGAGGAAAAGTTAGGGGGACTTAATTTTGAGCAACAAGAGGCATCTTACTTTGCTTTCTTCATTAGTAGTTGCTTCCTAATGGAGGTGACTTATTCTGGAAGTGATTTTACTTGGTGGAATGGAAGAATTGAAGGTGACTGTATCTTTAAGAGGTTAGACAGGATGCTGGTAAATTAAACTTTCATGGACCTATTCCCATCCTCAAAGGTCTAACATTTGATTAGGGATGGGTCAGATCATGGACCTTTAAGTTTGTTATGCAACTCAGAGGAGGATGTTACCATAAAGCCCTTTAGGTTTTTGAATTTCTAAACAAGGTACAAGAACTTTGAAAAGCTGGTTAGGCAGCATTAGTGGTTGCATTTTGCAGCCAATCCATTTATAGAATTTCAGGGAAAGTTGAAGAATGTCAAGAGAGCTTTATCTGAATGGAGAAAAACGGAGTATGAGAATATTTTTTAAAAAGTAGCCACATTAGAGGACACTATTAAAGTTCTAGATTCTTCCATTATTTTTATGGAAGACTAGCGGGTCGTGACACTTAGACAATTCAACAAAGTAAGAGAGTGTTAATTTTCAAAATTCCTCGATCTTTGTTCCATTTAGGCCTTTCGTAAATATATCAGAGATTTGATCATTTGTTCCAACATGCTTCATATCAATTTCATCACGTAATACCTTTTCTCGAATAAAGTGGTAATGTACTTCAACATGTTTCTTCCTAGCATGGAATACTGGATTTTCCTCCAGTTTAATTGCTGAGAGATTATCACAATATAGCTCCACTGAATAACCAACAGGTTGATGCAGATCCTTTAATAGTTAGACCAACCATGTGCTCTCTTAGGCTTCTATCATTGTAGCTCGATATTCTGCTTCGGTGCTTGATAATGATATTGTAGGTTATCGCTTACTACACCATGAAATTACACCCGTTCCAAGATTAAATGTATATCCCATAGTCGAATATCGGGTGTCATGGTCACCAGAATAGTCAGCATCACAATGACCGACTAACTTGCAACTAGCTCATTTCTTGTAAAATAACCCAAAGTCAAGAGTGCCTTATACTTACCTTAATATTCACCTTACTGCTTCCAAGTAGGGCTTTCTTGGCCTTGATATGTATCGACTGACAACTCCGATGGCGAAAGTGATGTCGGGCCTTGTGAGTGTCAAATAGATCAAACTCCTCACTAACTGTCTATACATTGTGGAATCTTCTAGCTCCTTTCCTTTAGTTGAACAAAGCTTAGCGTTTATATCAATTGGTGTTGACATAAGTTGCGATTGAGCAACCCAAACTTCTCCAAAAGATCTTGAGCGTATTTATGTTGACTCAACAATAACCCTTCATTAGTCTTCTTAACTTCAAGACTAAGAAAATGGTTTAACTCACCGAGATCTTTCATTTGAAAATGCACAGAAAGGTTGGATCTTATTCGTTGAACCTCTTGCTCATCATCTCCAGTGACATTTAAGTCATCCACATAGACAAGCACTATAGCTACCTTTCTTTCACTTGCTTTCACAAACAAGCTTGAATCAACTGGTGCCATATAATAACCATATTCAACCAGGAACTCAGCAATCTTGCCAAACTAGTCTATTGGTACTTGCTTCAACCTATATAAAGCCTTTTTCAGTTTACACACATAATGCGAGTGATCTTTTATTTCAAACCCTTTAGTTTGCTCCATATAAATCATCCGATCAAGCTCTCCATGTAGGAAATCATTTTTCACATCCATCTGCCATAAGATCCAAGATTTGCTAGCAGCAAGGGCTAGTAGGACACGTACCGTGGTAATCTACGCGATTGGGCTAAATATTTTCTTCATAGTCCAAGCCATAGGTTTGAGAGAATCCGCGAGCTACAAGTCGAGCTTTGTACCTTTCTATCAAACCATCATCGTTGGTTTTCACCTTGTATACCCACTTGCACGATATTGGCTTGATATCTTTGGGCTTCGATACTAGCTCCCACATTTCATTCTCCACTAGTGCTTGTATCTATTCATTCATAGCCTTTATCCATTCTTCACTTTGAGCAGCTTCTTCATGACTGTTTGGCTCCTTAATCCTAACATCCTCAACCGATGCAGCATTTGCGTATTTAGGATTTGGCTTATTTATCCTTGTCGATTTCCTTAGTTGTGGCTCAGGAGACTTACTATGTTCCATTTCTTCTAATTGGCTTGGCCTCTCTTCTTCTGGGGTCTTCTGATGTATACCAGTCTTCCAAGGGCTTTTTTCCTTTAGTGGTGATCCTTCTTTAGCATCAACTATGGATTCAATTTCCAATCGTTCCTCCTTTTTCTGTATTTGATGATCTCTTTATTATACCCTTTCTTCAATTTCCTTGGAGTCAAGTTATATTATTGCTTGAGATGGCCACAATGATGATGCCTCATCAGACACCATATTTCTTGATATGTGACATTTTCCAGTTATTGGATCACAACACTTTTCCAACCTTTCCTTTCATTGTCATAGCCCATAAATATACATCGTATAACCTTGTTATCAAACTTACTACACATTTTATCTGGGATGAATACGTAGCATACACATCCAAATACTTTAAAGTGACTTATAGTGGGCTTAACATTCCATAGCTTCTCAAATGGTGAGATAAAGTTTATTCGCACCTATGGAAGCCTATTTGTTATATAGACTGTCGTCCTCATGCATTCTGCCCAAAAAATATGATGGCACATTCTTTGCATGTAGCATGCTTCTACATACCTCGGCAAGATGACGATTCTTTCTTTCAGCTATGCCATTTTGCTGAGGTGTGCGTGGACAAGTCAGCTGCCGCCAAATTTTATTTTCCTGCAGATACTGGGAGAACTCTTCTAAAGTGTATTCTCCTCCATTATTTGTATATAGACACCTTATGCGATGATTAACTTCGCTCTCCACTTTCTTCTTGTATTCTTTGAACTTGGCTAGTGCCTCTGATTTTTCCTTCATAAAATTCACCCATGTGTATCTAGAAAAATCATCAATGAAGGTAATCATCTACCTAAGACCTGAGAGTGACCTTTGCTTTACTGGACCAAAGACGTCTGAATGCACTAGCTCCACTAATGCCTTTGCTCGAAAGGTAGATTCCTCGTAAGGCAATTGATGAGCTTTATCGTATTAGCATCCCGCACATACCACATCATCTCGTACCTCCAATTGTGGAAGTCCCTTCATCATAGACTTCTTCATCATTGTCTTCAGCTTCTGATAGCTCACATGGCCAAGTCGTGCATGCCATAAGTCAGGTGTCTCATTTTTCTTCGTCTTGTCTATATATGCCATCTATGCTGACAGTACATAGACAGATTCCAACCTTCGCCCCTCCATTATCGGTTTGATCATAATCCTTAGATTACGATACACCTTTACATCATTTGGCCTGAAAACTACATAGTTTTCAAATGATGTTAATTGTGACATCGATAATAAATTTTTTGACATACCAGGTACATGAAAGACATTATCCAATTTTACCTGGCATAATCCTAACTGAGGGATAACCATAGCTTCTCTTACATGTGTAATCGGCAACCTAGAGTTGTTAGCTATCACCACAATACGTTCACCTTTGTACTCTAGCAGATTCTTCAATTTTTCTACATCCCCGATCATGTGATTAGAGCAGTCTGAATCAACAATCCAATCATCTTCATAGTTGATGTACTTGTTACTTAAGGTAGCAGGTGCACACTCCTTTGTCAAGTCTTTGATGCACGTCAGTGCTAATTCTTCTCATGTTGGCTCTTCTTTGGCATAACTAGCTTGCAGATCCCATTCTATTTCACTCTTATGTTATACTGAGGTGGCGGCATTTCCTTCCTTGCGCTTGTGCCAACAATCTCGAACATAATGATTTTTCTTACCACAAATATAAGACCCACGATTCTGGCGTTGGAACTTTTTCTCCTTTTCATCTTCTTGGGGTCTTTGACAAGCTTCCCCTTGATGTGGACCCTGTCCATATCCATTACCATTCTATTTTTAGTGGTACTATCTAGTCTTCTGCCTGCCACATTGCTATTAGGGGCAAATTTACCATTTTTCCTTACCCCTCTTTTAGCATATAAAACATTTTCATCCTCCTTGATTGAGACTCCAAACATTTGTTTGTTTAGATCTTCTTGATCAACTAATATATTTTCCAACTCAGTTATGGTTGGCTCTTTTGCCGAACCCCAAGTTGTTGTGACGAGGCTTTTATATTTTTGGTTTAAGTCATGAATAATAATTCGCCTCATCCTTGTATTTTTAATAGCATTTTCAGGGTCCAGTTTAGAAATATTTTCACAAATTGATTTTACTTTGTTAAAATATTGGCTCACAGTCATATCTCCTTGTTTGTTTGACATGAGATCATTTTCTAGCCTTTGTATCTTGGCATCCTTCATTCTTGTAAAAAGTGTCGCCAAGGAGTCCCATGCCTCTTTAGGAGTTTTTACATCTTTTATGTGCTGTAAAAACTCATCTTCCACCAACACTGTTAAGGTAATCAAAGCCTTGCCGCTTTATTTTTCCATTTCTTTAACAATTCTTTCTCAGTTGGCGGACATACTTCTTCACCACCAACAATCTCCTATAAATCTTGTCCTATCAAATAGTATTTGATAAAGTGTCCCTCTATTTATACTACTTTTTATGGACTTAAGTGTAAATAATATTTATTCTATAAGTCTCTCAATAATTACACATTAGTCCTTCTCTCTAGAATATTCTACAAACCTACAGTCTTCTAAGACTTTTCAAGATATAACTACATGGTTCTAGATTTTTCCAACTCTTCTCAAGATTTTCCTACAATATTCTAAAGTCTTCCAGGAGCTTCAAGCTTTATCCGCAATGTTCTAGAATCTTCCGGAAACCTTTTCAAGACTCTAGTTTTTTCTTCTTTTCCTTGGTTCTAGATTCTTCCATTATTTTTATGGAAGACTGGCAGTTTGTGACACTTAGACAATTCTAGAAAGTAAGAGAAAGTGTTAATTATTTTCTTCAACATAAGTTTCAGAGGATGAAACTTTGATGACAGACAAGCATACTAAAGAACTAGATTCAATAGTGTAACAGAATACATATAAACCAGGTTCACTCATGCAGACGTAAGAAAGCAATATGGATACGAAAGGTCAATCTAGACTAAGTTTGATGTTTCGGGGCTTATCACACCATCAGAATTTCCTTTTGAATACGTTTACCTAGGTTATCATTGAAAGTCACTTTTTTAGCTTATTATTAAACCAATTTCGCAAGTTCTTAGTTAAAATCACACCAAAACCCCCACGTCAAGGACTCTATGAGTCCAACTGTGACTCGTAATAAGTTTCGTGGTTTTGAGCCCAAAAAAGTCAGTTTCTGTGATTTCAGATATGTTACCACACGAATGGGGCTTATGACCCATTTCGGAGCTGATAAAACTGTTAGAAAAGTCCAAGTATAAGGCATCAAAAATGAAAAAGAAATTCACACAGAATATAGAGAGTCCATTGAGGATGGAAGCCGGTTCAACAAGGAGTCCATTGAAAAAGATAAGCTGGCCAAACATAATAATACAAAGACTAAGAAAATCTTCATTTGTGGAAAAGGTCTAAATGAATACAATAGAATCTCACCATGTTCAAATGCAAAACTGATGTGGGACACTTTAAAAACTACTTTCAGGTACAAATTCAAAAATTGACAATCTCAAAAGATAGTACATGAGTTGTTCCAAGTGAAGAGCAAGATTCTATCCAAGCATGTGTACCAAATTTACGACCATGATCGATAATATCTATTCGCTGAGAGAACTTATACCCATAGAAAAAAGTTCTCCTTAAACTACTCAGCATCCTTTCTAAGTCATGGGAGAAAAATGTTGAGGCAATTATTAAAGTTCATCATTTTGATACTTTATCTATGGATAGGCTAATTAGAAACCTCTCCACATATGAACTTAAGAAAATATAATAAAAGTAAAATGGCAGGAGGATGAAAGATAAACTGTTATGACATAGTTTTGGCCCAATGTCGACGATACATACACGAATGTCCCACAATTAGTTATTGGGCCGAGAAGAAGTAATAAAACTAAGGAAAAAGTACACAAAATAGACATAATTTAAAATTATTTACCCTTAATAGACCTAATCTAAATTATTTACCCTTAATGGACCAATACCCAAACTATTTACCTTTCTACCCACTTTTTCCTTTTTATTTAGCGTGCTAATGTCATGCTGACATCAGTATAAATACTATAAAATATACTCTGCTGGTATATATATATCATAGCAGTATCATATAGAATGAACTCAGTCATTTGTCATACTCTGGCGGCATATCGATACCCAATTAGTATATCTAATTTTTTTTAAGAAATAAATAAAAAAATTATTAAACTCTAAATTAGTAGAAAATATATTCGTTATATACTTTGTTGGTATATTTATACCATATTGGTATCATATAAGATTGAGTTTAATCATCTGTGATACCCTGTTTGGTATATGTATACCCTATTAGTATATCATACAAGTAGGTGTTGACGTTAGCATGAGGTTAGCGCGCAAATTTTATTATTAGGGGGCCAAAATTTTAATTGTATGGGGCATATGAATAAAAATTATTTGCTTTGAAAAGGTACAACCTTAGTTTTCCCTAAAACTAAAAGGACTTTACAAAGGCTGATTTGAGACCCAGGCCCAAATAGCAACTAGCTAAGTGGTTTATATGATGGATGAGAGAAAGTGGTTTATGCAAATTGTGAGAAAAGAAATGTCTAGTCCTCTCATCCCCTTTAGTCTATCTTCTCATCTCTCTTTAAGTTATCTTCTTTGATCTATTCTTTACTATTCTATTGTTATTCTAGAAGTTCTTTGTTAGTTATATTTTCGATTATAACGTTGAGTTTGGTGATTATAATACTTGAATGTTTCTATTGTAAAATAGGGGTTGTTACATAAACGATATGATTTTAAAGATGAGCACATAACACTTATGACTAGAAGTTTTCAGTGAATGTTTAAGAGGGATCAAAATAACCACAGAAGAAACTCTTCATCGGAACACAAATAAGGAAATCAGGGAACAACTATGTTGTAAGTGTGAAAGCCTTGATCACTTTATAATTTTTTTTCCTTTATAGATCTTAAAGCATATAAAAATAACCTAAAAAGGAAAGAAAAGAAGAAAGAACATGTAATGACCCCCAGTTTAGGAGCTTAATAGTGCAGAAAGTTGGCCTAAAAAATCACCTGCAGTCAAGATTACGAGGGTGACTTACGACCCCTAGGTGGTTATATAGTCCGTAGGTTTGGTCCTTAAGCATGAACTTCAAGAAAGGGAAAAAATTTTCAAGTGTGGGGTAGCCCATAAATCATGTGACAACCCATAGGATATATTACGGTCTGCAGATAGGGTCGTGAGTGAGACCATCAAACATGAAGAAAATTTGAAGTTTGTTGGAAGGTGACCTACATGTTCCAATACAGCTTGTGAGTTATTGTATGACCCGTATAGTGCTTCATGGAATAAGACCAAAAAATGAGAAAAATGGCTAAGTGTGAAAGGACTCTATGAGTCCAACTGTGACTCGTAATAAGTTTCGTGGTTTTGAGCCCAAAAAAGTCAGTTTCTGTGATTTCAGATATGTTACCACACGAATGGGGCTTATGACCCGTGGTTTACCTACGACCCATAAATAGGGTTTCACAGGTTGAATTTGACAATTTTAATAAGGGGTAGGGCGTGCCTTTCGGGATTATGAAAGAAAATGGACAATGGGCTACATCCAAGCCATACCCCAAGTGACCCCAATTGAAGATGAAATAAGAGCACTCCAGAAGGGCTTGAAAATATCCATACAACACAACCTCTCCCCACTTGAAATCAACACTGATGTACAGGGAGTTGTGCAAATGTTACAAGAAGGTAACCTAAAATATGATAAAGAAATGCAGGTACTTAATGAGCAGGTTGGACGGAGTGGCACTAAAATACGTGTTTAGGGAGCAAAATCAAGTGACGGACATGTTAGCAAAGGAAGGATCAAGGAAGGAGCAAGGAAGGTAGACTATGGAAGCAATACTATTTTTGTAGTTCCTTTGGTGTTTGTTAGGAGATAAGTTGAAGCAGACACCCTAGGAACTAGTTATGTTAAAAAAATAACTAAAAATGTTTTGATTTTCTTGGGCCTAGATGTGGCCAATCCTAACTATGCGTTGGCACACTTTAGTGGCCAAGACGATTATTCTGATTTTTAATATTAATGTAATTGTAATCATTTAAAATTTATTAAATTTAAATTTTGAAATGATTCAAATTATATTAAATTCATGAAAATATTAGTCTAAATAAATGTTATTAGTTAATATAGCTGGGTTAATCATTTAAGTCCAATAGATACAAATTTAATTAAAACCCATGTTAATTGATTTGAGCTACAATAAAGGAGTCCAAATTAACAAGCCCAATATTATTTCATCCAAGAAGCCCATCTTGGTGCCACATGTCAAACGATATAGCGTGCCAAGTCAAACAAAGAAGCCAATGGGACCATACCATGTGTCAAAATGACAAGTCCATTTCATTAAAGTCCAACATGTCATGTCACATAAATTTGATTGGCTGAAGGGAAGTCTTTCCTCTTATAATTCCTCTATTCTACAGCTATAAATAGAGGTCTTCATAACTCAAAGAAAAGGGAAGAATTATAAAAAAAAAGCTAGAGAAAGCTCGTGGATCAAACGCCACAAATTTCTCTACAAAGTTCAAGAATTCAAACATTCAAGCACTCAAGTTCAAAAACAAGCTTAAAAACTCTTGAACTTAAGATCAAACTCAAGAACAAATTTAAGTTTCAAGAACAAGATCAAGAACAAATTCAAATTCAAGATCAAGTTAAAGAATAAATTCTAAATTCAAGAACAAGCTTAAAAGCTCTTGAACTTAAGATCAAACTCAAGAACAAATTTAAGTTTCAAGAACAAGATCAAGAACAAATTCAAATTCAAGATCAAGTTCAAGAATAAATTCTAAATTCAAGAACAAGCTTAAGTGCCCTTGAATTTACAATTGAAAAGGGCAAATCTAAGGATTTATAGAGATTGTAACACTCACATTTTGAAATCAAATACTACAAATTATTCACGATATTTTCATTCTTGATTATTATTTTCTCAACGTAAATTTATCGTCTACAAATTCTGGCACACCCAGTGGGACAATCTCTACCTCTCATCTTAACTTTTCAAGCATCAAAGAACATTCAAATGGCTTCCATGAAGATTAACTCCCAATTAACTTTCTCCAAGGCTACTGACTCTAAGTTCTTTGCTGAAGTGGAAGGAATTCTTGGTGTTACCTTTGGGAGCTTTGGTGCTATTACGAGGATCAAGGATACCATGCTAGGACAACAAACACCTTATGTGTCATCCACATCAGTTCCTATATTTGGGTCTTCAACTCTGAAAGGAGTAGGATCCTCTACAAATACTGCAGATGAAGGAACCAGTATTGCTAAAAAGATCAAAAGAACTTTAGCTTCACTTGAGCTTTCTGGTTCTAAGAACTCCATCGCGAAGAAAGGCTCACGTGATGTGAGTCCTGTAAAGATTGACTAGCATAAAATTGTATCACCAATGGTTATGCAAGTGATGGTAACTGATGCTTTATCCATGGAGGAGCAACTTACGACTTTGGCAAAGATGATTGAGGGATTAACCAAGCATGTGTAAAGTCAAGAATCCTGCATTTACAAGTTGATGAATAGGATGGATGGTTTAAAAGATGGAGAATTTAGTCATGCGCTTGGAAAAGGCATTGAAGTTCACGAGATTAAAAATCCTATGAAGTAAGCATCACATGTCAAAGAGGTACCGGTCTCCTTGAGGGGATGATCCCATTTGATCGATTGAAGGAGTTCATTAAAGGGACTATCAAGGATAAGTATGAGGTATCCACCAAGTCCTCCCATATGTATGCCAAGCCTTACACTACAAGGATTGATAACCTCAAAATGTCTGCCGGTTATCAACCTCCTAAGTTCTAACAGTTTGAGGGCAAAGGAAATCCAGACTAGGCAAGCACGCGAACCTCAAAATGTCTGCCGGTTATCAACCTCCTAAGTTCTAACAGTTTGAGGGCAAAGGAAATCCAAAGCAACATGTTGCACACTTTGTAGAGATATGTAACAATGGTGGGACTTATGGAGACTATCTTATCAAGCAGTTTATCTGCTCCTTAAAGGGAAACGCATTTGAATGGTACACTGATCTTGAGCCTAATTCTATTGATAGTTGGGAGCAACTTGAACATGAATTCTTTAATGCTTCTACAGCACGAGACACACTGTGAGCATGGTAGAGCTCACAAATACTCTCTAGAGAAAGGATGAACCGGTCATTGATTTCATAAATCAATGGAGAAATGCGAGTTTAAATTGCAAAGATAGGCTCAATGAAACTTCTGCTATAGAAATGTGTATCCAAGGGATGCGCTGAGGGCTTCTTTACATCTTATAAGGAATCAAGCCTAAGTCTTTTGAAGACTTGGCTACTCGTTCCCATGATATGGAGTTGAGCATGTCTTTTGCAGGATGCATATTCATGATCCTCACAGAGGAAAGGACAAACAAGAGCCCAGAAAATAGAACAAATTTGTGCCCAAAAATGACAACAAAGAATCCATAATTGTCCATGTGGCGCATGTGAAGTTTACTACGAAAGAAAGTAAGAAGCAAAGCGTAAAGACTACTTTTCAAGAGCGTCCAAATCAAAAGTTGACCTTGAGGGAGATGCAAGAAAAGGAATAACCTTTTCTGGATTCTGATATTCCTAAATTTTTTGATGAATTGATTGAGCTAAAGCTCATTGAGTTGCCAGAGATAAAACAACCTGATGAAGCTGGGAAGCCTAATGAGCCAAATTATTGTAAGTATCATAGACTTGTAGGTCACCCTCTTGAAAAATATTTTGTCTTCAAGAATAAAGTTATGCAATTGGTTAACGAAAAGAAAATTATCCTTGATGATGGAAAGGAGAGCTCTAATCAAATCTCTATCATATTTGGCTTGCTTGACCCAATCCAAATATGTGCATCTGAAGAGAAAGGGTTGTTAGAGCGAGAAAAGTCCCAAATTGATACAGATAGTAATGAAGGCTGGATTCTTGTGACTAGGCGAAGATGCAACAAGACTAGTCCATGGAAAGAATCATTTGAGAAATTGATCAGACAATGGGTAGTGAGGAGATCAAAGAAGCAGAAGTTAGTCAAACATCCAAAGAGGTCAAAGGTAGAAGTACATCACTACCAAAAACAGCAATGTCCAATGACTTTTGGGGAATTCCTGCCAAGTTGGTTCTGTATGGAGGCTACTTAAGATAATGTTGAGGCATCATGTTTCAGTGCTAGCAAGGAAGAAGCGATGAATAAAACTCCATCAAAGGTGTCTCTTGCTAACAAAGAAGAAACAACAAGTTATCTCACCAAATATATCTCCTGCGGATAAGGAAGAAGCGATGGGTGAAATCCCAATGAGAGCATCCCACTCATCTTTCGAGAAGCCTATGGAACCTCTTCTTCAAGAAGTATATGTATGTGATACAAAGATCATAGTTTACAGACAATGATATTCTATTTGGTGAAACTCTACATAATCGTCCTTTGTACCTGGTGGGTTATGTACGCGAGAAGAAGATAAATAGACTCTTGATAGATGAATGGTTTGGGGTCAATATTCTGCCCATCCACACGATGAAAGAGCTTAGCATCACGACTGATGAACTTAGTGAAAGTCATTTGTTGATACAAGGATTCAATCAAGGGGGCAGAGGTCTATAGGCCCTATTAAGATGGAAAAATATGAATGATTTGCGATCAAGTGCATGGATGCATGTGAGTGATGCAAAAACCTCTTATAACATATTACTTGGAAGGCCTTGGGTGCATGAGAACAAAATTATCTCATCTTCTTACTATCAATGCTTGAAGTACCTCGAAAATGGAATAGAAAGGAAAATAGTTGCTGACAATAATTCTTTCATTGAAGTTGAGTCACATTTTATCGATGCAAAATTCTATTTAAAGAGTTATATTGTAAAAGGGGTAAACCTTGAGGGTGTCAAACTGACCAAATCTAATAAGCTTAAAGCCAAGAAACTGATGTGGCCATTGAAAACGGCAAAGTCGATATTGGAAAGCCTGGCACTTGTCCAAATAAGGGGAAGACCATGACCTCGAAGGGAAAGCCAGCCTCTACACTATGTTATATCCCAAAAATGAAGAAAGAGGAGGGTCAATCATCTGTGTACGAAAGGGGATGTGTTAGGAGGGTTGACTCTTCCTATCAAACAGATTGATGTAATAAACTTGTATTCAAAGCAACTGGGAAGTTTTGTGGCTCAAAATCTGCCACAAGATGTGTCACTTCCTACAAAACTACAAAAGGCTTTGATCCAAATGCCTATAAGTTATTTGCAAAGGATGGGTACAACCCTAATGAGCCATCTAGGCTAGGGAAGCTCCCATCAGAAGGCACGACTAGGCAAGCACGCGAAGGCTTAGGCTATAGATAACCACCACCAGTTTGTATCTCTATCGGAAGGGCAAGCAATAACTACATTACTGTAGAAGATAAGTGTGATTCTTCTAATAAAAGGCCTTTTGTCTTTGATAGACTCGAAAAACCTGCTTGGAGAACTTCTGTGTTTGAAAAGTTAGGCCTATTGAAAAAGAGAAACAACAAGCATCGAAAAAGTTACCTAAAAGTAACGACATTTGCTTCACCTATGATCCAAAAGGATTTCGAAAGTGTAATCCCTTTTAGAATGAAGCGACAAGTGGAACTCATGGTTTCGTGTAAAGAGTTGCTAAAAGTGAGGGCTCACGCTGTGGTTTATACCAAAGAGCGTGAGGACAATGAAGAAAGCGTAGGCTCCTCATGTCATGTTACAACTCAGATTGAGAATGATTTCTCTTGTTAAATGAAGATTGATAAAGATCTGGGAGGTATTGTTTTATGCAATAATATATCTGTTAATGACAATGATCCACAGGAAGAGGAGGATGCTAGAGAGGCCCCACTAGAATTTGAAGAAGGAGTGAAAACAACAACAAATCCCCTAAAGAAAGTTAACCTTGGCACTGATAAAGATTCGAGGCCAACTTACTTGAGTGCTTTTCTAGAAGCTAATGAAGAAATGACTTATATGAATATACTCAAAGAATATAGGGATGTCTTTGCTTGGAGCTATAAAGAAATGCTTGTCTTAAATCCCAAAATAGTAGTCCATCAATTGGCGGTCAAGCACGGTGCTCGTCCTGTCAAGCAGGTTCAAAGACGTTTTAGGCCAAACTTAGTTCCATTGATTGAGAAAGAAGTTAACAAACTCATTGAGGCAGGTTTCATTCGTGAAGTTAAATACCCTACGTGGATTTCAAATATCATTCTTGTGAGGAAGAAAAATGGCCAAATTTGAGTTTGTATTGACTTCAAAGACCTCAATAATGTATGCCCTAAAGATGAGTTCCCTCTACCCATTCTGGAGCTAATGATTGATGCTACAACTGGTTATGAGGCAATGTCATTCATGGATGGTTCTTCTGGCTATAACCAAATTCGAATGTCACCGAAGGATGAAGAACTCACAGTATTTCGCACATCTAAAGGTATTTATTGCTACAAGATAATGCCTTTTGGTTTAAAAAATGTTGGTGCCACAAATCAAAGGGCTATGCAAAATATATTTGATGACTTACTCTACAAAAATGTTGAATGTTATGTTGATGACTTGGTGGTAAAGTAAAAAAGGAGGCATGACCATTTGAAATACTTAAGAATAGTGTTTGAGCTGCTTTGAAAGTACCAACTAAGGATGAATCCATTAAAATGTGCCTTCGGGATCACTTCTAAAAAGTTTCTTGGCTTCATTGTGCGACACTTGGGAATTAAGATTGATCAAGCCAAAGTTGATGCAATTTTGAAGATGCCTAAGCCTCGAAATATTCATGAGTTGAAAAGTCTTCAAGGAAGGTTAGCCTACTTGAGGAGATTCATCTCGAATCTAGCTGGAAGATGCTAGCCATTTAGTCACCTCATGAAGAAAGGGGTCCCTTTCAAATGGGATCAAACATGTAGCAAAGCCTTTGAAAGTATAAAGGTGTATCTATCAAAACCTCCAGTTTTAGCAGCCCCTATACCTGGAAAGCCATTGATACTTTACATTGCGGCACAAGAAAGGTCCATAGGAGCCTTACTAGCTCAAGAAAATAGTGAAGGCAAAGAAAATTCCCTTTATTACTTGAGCAGGATGATGACATAAAATGAACTGAATTATTCACCAATCGAGAAGTTGTGCTTGGCGCTAATTTTTTCAATTCACAAAATGAAGCACTATTTTCAAACGCACATCGTCCATCTTATTTCTAGGGCAAATCCCATCAAATTTGTTATGTCAAAACCAGTCCTTACTGACCGACTAGCAAGGTAGTGCCTTCAGTTCCAACAATTACATCCCTCAAAAGGCTATGAAAGGACAAGTATTAGCAGATTTTGTAGCAAACCATCCTATACCAGATGATTGGGAATTGACTGACGAGCTTCCAATGAGGATGTATTGGCCATTGAGATTCAACCTCTTTGGAAAATGTACTTTGATAGGGCTGCACATCATGGAGGAGCTGGTGCAGGCGTAGTATTTGTCACTTCACAAGGAGAAGTCTTACCATTATCCTTCACAATAAAACAATGTTGCTCAAATAATGTCACAGAGTACTAAGCTCTAATACTTGGACTTGAAATGGCCATTGTCATGAAGCAATTACAATTGCAAGTCTTTGGTGACTCTCAATTGGTAATCAGGCAACTTTTGGGAAGCTATGAGGTCAAAAAGACTGAAATTCGTCCCTATCACTGTTATGCCCAAAAATTGATAGGATGGCTCAGAGATCTGACTTTACAACACGTGCCAAGGAAGGAAAACAAAACAACTGATGCCTTAGCTGCTCTATCTTTCACTTTAAATCTCCCAAAGCAGACACAAGTTACCATCTATCAAAAATGGGTTGTACTACCAAATGAAGATAAATATGAAGCAGAGTGTCTCATTGCGGTAACCAAGGTTGATAAAGATTATTAGCACCAAGCTATAATTGACTACTTATGTTACGAGATACTCCCAGAACATACAAGAAGAAGGACCTACATTCGGTGTCGGGCACCTCATTTTCTCTACTACAAGGACACATTATATAAGAGATTATTTGAGAGAATGCTTTTACGATATTTGGGGGAGAAAGAAGCGGCCCAGGCCTTACAAGAAGCACATTGGGGAGTATGTGGGTCACATCAGTCTAGACCAAAACTCCAAATTCACATAAAAAGAATGGGGTATTATTGACCAATTATGGTGAAAGATTGCTTAGACTATGCTCGAAGGTGCAAGGCTTGCCAATTCCATGCTAATTTCATACATCAACCACCTGAAGTTTTACACCTAACTATTGCATTATGGCCATTTAATGCTTAGGGATTAGATGTTGTTGGACAACTGCCAAAGCCTTCTGGTAGGCACTTATACATCTTAGCTGCGATAGATTACTTCTCAAAGTGGGCTAAAGCTGTAGCTCTTAAAGAAGTCAAGAAGAAGAATGTTGCGAACTTCATTTGAGTGAACATTGTCTATCATTTTGGCATTCTATGATATATAATAACGGACAATGGCAAGCCATTTGGTAACAAGTTGATGAATATAATATGTGATCTCTTTGGTTTTAAGCAGCAAAAATCTTCTATGTATAATGCTGCCGCCAATGGTCTAGCTATGGCATTCAACAAGACTTTGTGCAATCTATTGAAAAAAGTTATCTCTAAGTCCAAAAGCGATTTGCACGAA
>DF357571.1:46293-94413 GCA_000787875.1 Solanum virginianum
CTGAATCGCCAAACCCTCAAACAAACATGTTGTTTTTATCACTTCATCCTCACCATCCGCTTTATCACAACCTTCAGAACCCTCATGGACTCTCTTTGTATTTTGTACCCAAATCTGCTAGAAATGCCTACGCCTTGCACAGATCCGAAGCTATGTCTTCTAATGTTCAACACGCCAATCCAAAATCTATTTCTTACGTCAGTTTTCATGCCCATCTAAGGAACTAAGCCTCTTGGAATTTATATGAACGCCGCAGGTGTTAAAGTTACCGATGTAATCTGTGGCTCCCAACAATTCTTATGCCCTGTGTAAGAAACTATGTCGCTTGAAATTTTTATAGACTCTCCATACATTTTGATTTACCAATTTAAATTATCTACTGCTTATGTCATAATGCTCTGTCTATGGAATGATGCCACTTGAAAAGGTATGCGTACTCCTTGCTATTTTTTTTGTAGTACTTACAAATTATTTATTTCAAAAGTTTCTTCTAGGATAGCTTGGTTTAGATACCTTGAGGTCTGGACTACTCCAACAAGTCCCTCTTTCCACAGATATTGAGTAGGCTCAGGTAGATTGAAAGGAATCACCTGGTGTTTTTGCCTTCATTGAGATTTGGACTTGCGAATTCCATGGTTCTCTTCCTACCAGTTACTCTTTCGGCCTCAATGTTCTGCAACAATATTTTCACGCTCCAGAGAATCAGTAACTGATAATGTCCTTTAATACTATCTATTGGTGCTAATGTGTTTGGAGCACAGCTCAATGTATCCGATGTTCAGCAATTTCTCTGGTTCATTTTCATATTTTGCAATGCCATCAACTTTGTGTCTTAAAAAATAATGTGAATGTGAAGCCAGTGAAGTCCAATCCTTTCTCATGCTTACTCTTCAAAACTTCTAATTGAATTTTGTTTGCTCATATTAGGATCTATACCAGATCTATTGAGAAATCAAAGGAAGAAGAAGATGAAAATCTTGTTTGAAGAAGATGAAGTAGAGAGAAGTGAGAGCTTCTCACTCTAAAAAAGGGAAGACCAAATATTTTAACATGGTAACACCCAATTACTTGGGCAACTTCCACGGATGATATATATATATATAAAATGAATATAAAGTATTTTTATCTGGAGAATGAACTGTACAGCCTTGACCCGCGAGGTTGATAAATATTTAATAGTACATTAAATATTATATCAGAATCCACAACCTAACAATTCTCCCACTTGGAGACTGATCCAGTCAACAACAACAAAAAATAAATCTGCATCATTAATATTTTCATTACACCAAAACTATCATCTTCTGTAGCAACTATAAAAGACCTACCAAGGTTCTACACATCCTTAGTCTCCCAGCATCAACATATTTAGTCAACATGTCTGCTGGATTCTTTGCACCCTTTATCTTTTCCAAATACATATCACCATCTTCAACTGACTTACGAGTAAAATGGTACTGTCTTCTAATGTGTTTTGTCGTCACATGATAGACTAGATTTTTCACCAACTGTATGACACTCTGACTGTCTGTGTAGAGAGTTTTCCGCTGCTTCCTTTTGCCTAACTCTTCCAAGTAATCAGCCAGCCATATAATTTCTTTTCCAGCTTTAGCTATTGCTACATACTCTGCCTCAGTAGATGAAAGAGCAAACACTTTTGAAGCTTTGACATCCAACTCACCGTTGTACCACCTATAGTGTAGATGTACCCAGATGTGCTTTTGCTTGAGTCCACATCACCACTCAAATCAGCATCGACAAATCCCTGCAAGACAATGTTGCCATTGTCATAATAAAATGAAGTATTAGATGTACCTTTCAAGTATCTTAGAAGCCATTTCACAGCTTCCCAATGCTCTTTCCCCGGGTTTGACATATATCTGCTGACAACTCCTACTGCGTGTGCTATATTAGGTCTTGTACAGACCATATCATATATTAAGCTCCCAACTACAGAGGCATACGGAACTAGTTCCATGTGTTCACGCTCCTCAGTTGTCTTCGGTGACTACTCTTTTGACAATTTTAGATGACTTGCCAAAGGAGTAGTCTTGGGTTTAGCATTATTCATCCTAAATCTGGATAGTACCTTCTCAATGTGCTGCTCTTGGGAAAGATTTGAAGTGCCAGTAGATCTATCCTGAACAATTCTCATTCCAAGAATCTACTTTGCAGCACCTAAATCTTTTTTTTTTCAAACTCAGAAGACAAACCTGCCTTCAGATTGTTTATCTCCTTCATACTAGAACCTGCAATCAGCATATCATCCAGATACAAGAGTAAAAGAATATAAGAATTAGAATTTTTCTTGAAGTAACAACACTGATCCTTTTCACTTCGGTGAAAACCACTCTTGATCATGGAGGAGTCAAATTTTATATACCACTGTCTAGGTGTCTGCTTCAACTCGTACAAACTCCTATTAAGCTTACACACCAAGTGTTCCTTGCCAGGAACTACAAACCCTTCTGGTTGCTGCATATATTTTTCCTTATCCAGATCACCATGTAAAAACGCCATTTTTACATCCATTTGCTCAAGATGAAAATTTTTTAGCAGCAACAATAGTCAAAACAATTTGGATAGTAGTTAATTTCACGACAGGAGAAAATATTTCAGCATAGTCAATACCTTTCCTTTGTGAATATTCTTTGACCACTGACCGAACTTTGACTCTTCTTTTGTCATCTTATTCATGCTTGATTTTGTACAACCAACTATTCAACAAGGCTCTCTTTCCAGCAGGTAATTCAGCCTTCTTTTGCCATCTTTTTCGTACTTGGTTCTACCATCTGTTCAACAAGGCTTTCTTTCCAGCAAGTAATTCAATTAGCTCCCATATATTATTCTTTTCAAGTGAGCTTATTTCATCATCCATGGCTTGCTCCCACTTTCTTGAGTCTTCCACCTGTTTAGCCTTACCGAAAGACTCGGGTTCCCTCATCAGTCATCAACAAATATTGTAATGAAGGTGAATACTTGTCTGGTGCTCTGATGGTTCTGGATGATCTCCTCAACACCTATTCTGGTGTCACTGGTTCCACCCCTAGCTCTTTAGCAACACTTTCTGGAGTTTCTTGAGTTACACCCTCTTGACTAGGTGTAATTTCTATCTCAACTCCTGCTTGCTTTGCAATCTCTGAGTCCTTCTTGTTGTTGTCTATATACAGAACATTTTCATCAAATGTCACGTCACAATGTCTTAGGATTTTTCTATTTTTGTCATCCCAAAACCTGTAACCATACATGTCAGAACCATAACCTATGAAATAACACTTCACAGCCTTAGCATCAAGCTTGTCTCTTTTCTCAGGATCAACGTGAACATAAGAAACATATCCAAAAGTCCTCAAGTGTGACAACTTGATTTCTTTTCCTGTCCATACCTCTTCAGGAATTTTAAATCCCAATTGAACTGATGGACCTTGATTAATCAAGTATGCTGCTGTGTTCACTATGTATGTCCAAAATGTCTTAGGCAGCCCACAATGAATTCTCATACTTCGTGCATGCCTATTCAACATTTTGTTCATCCTTTCTGCGACATTATTCTGTCTTGCCTTGCCTGGGACTGTTCTCATTAGTCTAATTCCCTCAGCTGCACAAAATGTCTTGAATTCTGACGAGTCATACTCTCAGCCATTGTCTGATCTAAAACATTTGATTTTCAGCCCGGTTTGATTCTCAACTTCTGCCTTCTTCTCTTAAAGATGGCAAACACATCAGATTTATGTTTCATGAAGTAGACCTAAACTTTCCTGCTGAAATCATCAATGAAAGTTAAATAAAATTTGGAGCCACCAAATGATGAAACTGGAGATATTTCTCATACATCAGTATGGACCATTTCCAATCATTCTTTCTTAGGCTCTCTTGCAACCTTCGTGAAACTGACACATTTTTGCTTTCCCATAACACAACTTTCACAAAAATTCGAATCAACAGATTCGAGACCTTCCAAGACTCCTTTTTTTAGCTAGTATCTTCATTCCTTTGACGATCATGTGTCCAAGTCTATTATGCCACAAACTTGAACTGCAAACATTGCCAGTAACAGCTACTAGGTTTATACATCCTTCATTGGTGTACAAAGTTCCAATTTTTGTGCCACGTTACAACCATAGCACCTTTCACAATCTTCCACAAACCATTTCCAAACACTAATGTATAACCTGAGTTGTCCAACTGATCAATAGAAAGCAAATTCTTCTTGAGACGATGAACATATCTGACATCTTCCAACATCCATTTATTGTCCGATAGGGTATGTATACAGACATCCCCCCTTCCTTCAACTGGCAAAGCCTTATTGTCAGCAAGATATACATTTTCGAAATATCCAGGCTTGAATTTTCAAAATAATTCCTTGCTTGGTGATGTATGGAAGGAAGCACCAGAATCCAAAATCCAAGATTCAATCGGGCTGTCAACATTAAGAACTAGTGCATCTCTAATGTCTTCAGCTGAATTTACGAAGTCATTATCATTTTCAAATTTGTTATTCTGCTTCTTTTTGGGTTTCTGAATCTGCTTAATTAGGATGATCAGCAAATTCACAGCTTCATCCTTGGATCTTAAGAACTTTACCCAAGAGTACCTTGAGTAATCATCAACCACTACCAAGATATACTTCTTTCCAGCTCTACTTTGTATCTTTACAGGACCACAAAGATCAATATGAATAAGTTCAAGATGTCTAGTGGTGCTTACCTCCGGTTTGGATCTGAATGATTCTCTAGTCTGCTTTTCTTGAGCACAGGCTGCACAAACTCTTAGATTGTTGAACTTAACCTTGGGCAATCCTCTAACCAGATCTTTGGACACCAGTTTCTTTAGCAAGGAATGGCTAACATGTCCCAATCTTTTATGCCACAAATCACCTTATTCATCTTGAGCCTTCAGGCATGTCAAATTGTCTTGCTTTGTAGTCCTCAGGTCTGTTACATACATATTTCTGCATCTCAGGGCTGTCAGCACAACTTCATTTGTCTCCAAATTTGTTATAGTGCATTTGTCAGATAGGAACCTAACTTCATTTCCTTTGTCACATATTTGAGAAACACTAAGTAGACTATACTTCAAACCTTCGACATAGTACACATCCTTAATGGCTTTCTCAAAGCATTTGCCTATTTTTTCCTATTCCCATAATGTACCCCTTTTGACCACCACCAAAAGAAACACTGTGTCCTTCAAATTCTTTAAGTGAGAGAAAGTTTTTGGTCCTTCCAGTCATATGCTTTGAGCATCCATTGTCCATGTACCAGCGCTGACTGCTTCCTCCTAACCTTTCCATAAAGAATTTAGAAGTTAGTCTTGGGAACCCCATTTTAGTCTAAGTTCCTAATAAGCAGATAAAGGTCTAATAACAAATTTTCTGGTCCAGAGAGGCAAGGTCTGGTCCTTCGTTTGGGATTAGGACTTGGCACTCCGCTCACTTCACAGTTATCTGATTTAATTGACTTTTGGTTGTTCAGGGTTCTCTTCAAAATCTCACAACCTTCCTTCAAATGACCATTCCTTCTGCAGTGTAGGTATAGCAAGTTGTCAGTAACTGAAACATACTTACTATGAGGGTTGTAGGGTGGATCTATTTTGTTGACATACCTAAGACCTATTTTTTCTGTGCTCCAGTTGCAGGACATGTCTCCTAGGAGTTTAGAGGAGGTTGTCCACTTCATATATTTTTTTAGATCCTCCCTAACTCTCATAAGATCCTTCTCAATTTCACAGTTCCTTTCTAAGGCCAGATTCAATTTTAATTCTGCCTCTTTCAGCCTTTCTATCAGGACAGACTCGTTTTCACTAATTTTTCTTTTTAACTTAACATCAGACACAGTTGCATCTTCCATCTGATTCAAAAGTTCCCTTTTTTCAATTTCAAGTGTCATAATCCTGAACTCAAGATCTAAAACCTGAGTAACTAACACAAATTTCTCATCTTGAGAAATATCTACACTATTGTTTAACAGATCTTTCTCAGTAGCCAGTTCATAGATGGAGTGAATAAGGACACATGCCAATTTTTTGAGCTTTCTAGTGGAGTATAGATCTAAATTATCTTTGAGATCAAGAAGAGTTACCTCATCATTATCATCTTCATCCTCCTCATCATCTGACTGTGCCAGAAAAGCAAATAGTCATCTGAACCTCTAGGAGCTCTTCCAACATTTTCTTTCTTTGCTAACTCATGATGTTTTCGCACAAATTTCTTAAATCTCTTGGTGAGATAAGCCATGTCGACTCCATCAGTCTCTTCATCACTCTGAGCTGCCTACAAAGCTAGTGTTTTGTCCTTCTTTCCTTCTCTATTGGCAGAATTTTGCTTCTTGTTCAGTTCATGAGTGCGAAGGGTACATTTGAGAACATCCATCCTCAAGGTTTTTAGGTCCTTCGACTCAGTTATAGCATCCACTTTACTTTCCCAGGATTTAGGAAGAACTCTCAAGATCTTGCGAACTTGCTTGCTTTGACTTACAGGTTCTCCTAAGCACTTGAGTTTATTTGTTATGGCTGAAAACCTTGTCTCCATCTCCTCTATGGTTTCATCTTCAAGCATGATGAAATCCTCATACTGAGAGGTTCACATATCCACCTTGGATTCAATAACTTGCTCAGTCCCTTCATGAGCATTTTTTAGATAGTCCCAAATCTCTTTGGTAGATTCACATGCAGAGATCCTATTATATTCCTCAACTCCTATACCACATGCAATGAGCTTCTTTGCTTTGTAATTCTTCTCTATTTACTTCCTATTCGCTTCTGTGTACTGTTGCCTATTCTTCGGAACAGATTTAGTGATATCACCATCTTTGACTTCAATCATGGGAACATAGGGTCCGTCTAAGATGATATCCCATAGCTCACTATCTTCAACCATTAAGAAGTCATGCATTCTTCCCTTCCACCACCCATAGTATTTTTCATTAAACCTTGGTGGTCTAGTGGATGATTGTCCTTCTTCCAAGTTTAGTGGGGCAGCCATCTTCCCAGAGAATCTCAAGGTGTGAACTAGATAGAGATCCCCGATCTGATACCAATTGTTGAGTTATGGTCCCCCTTACTTGATGTTTTATCAGGTCCTTTGATAGAGAATAAAAGAAGTAGTGAAACGTAAAGAACAACAAGGATAACAACACACAGATTTTTACGTGAAAAAACTCCTTGCTCAAGGGAGGAACAACCACAACCTGTCGCTACAAGATTTACCAACCAAAATCCACTAAGAGCAAAGTAAAGAAATACAACACATACCCTATTTCTCTACTTTCTCTTACAACACAAATGAATTATGCAACCATCACAAGCACTGAGCAATACCAACCCAGCTTCAAACTACACTACACTTCTCAAATAGTTAGAATGAGACTTTAACAAACCTGTACCTTAAGACTACAACCCTATCCCAGGATATGTTTCTACACTCAGAATACTCCAAGAACTACACTGATCACTTGCCTCACAGACTGAGGAGTAATCCTACACTGGTGAACAAGCTTACAACTTGCACAAGACTAAAGAGCTATAGACCTAGTCTATTAGGTCCCTTGTCTGGGTTTGCTGTAATCTGCACTGGAAGCCAAAGGAAACCTTTTTCAATTCTTGAATGGTCAAACTGAATATGCTCGTGAAAAAATGTATTTGAAACCTTGGACTTCTTTCTTTTATGTTCTTGTTACTGCATCTTTTGGACCACTAGTCTTTTAGTACAGTTCCAAAAGATTTTTCACCAACCACAGCAGCTTTACAGGTTGTTTTCCATTATTGAATATGACGCACCAGTCTAGTGTCTTGCCTGGTACTTGATATAGTTTGTTAGTCATCAAAATAATACATATGCAGATATTTTAGTACTCAGGCTACTTGGAATGAAGAATGCATTTCAACCATAAGCTTGAGGGGGAGTGTTGGCTAGAGTAAGCAGTTAACAAGCTATATGGTGTGATTAGTTAGTTAGAATGGAGGAGTTAGGTAGGAGAAGTACGATTGTTACAGATTAGTTTTGTTGTAAGTTTGTTATGTGAATGTGTGTATGTGTATATATATAGGACTAAGCTTCATGCCAAAGGTGTGATTGAATCAATGTAACAGTACTTCCAGTTCTTAATTCTCTTCTTCCCCTCTTCTCTCACATTACTCCTATCACTTGCTAAACTGTTGAGGTAGCTTACACACTCCATTAACGGAGTTATCAGAAAGTTCTTCCTAACCTAGTCCCTCAGTCGAAACTGTTTGCAATGGGTTATTCAGGCGAGCAATCTTAGCATCCTTCTTGACAAAAGCAGTAACATCTCGTCTAGTTCATGTTTCAACTGCTCCTAATGATCAAGTAGTTCAGACACCAATGATTTCCCATATTCCCTGTTCAACATTCCACATATGAATATATTCAATGACATGACTTGCTTGATAGTACCTTTGCTTGACACTCACATTTTTGAGATTATGATCACTTCTTTTTTTCATGTTTAGTAGATGTTTCATATATAGCTTTGTATTCTATATATCAAAAGTGTATCTTCTGCAATTTGAGATTCATTTAATTTTGAACGGAACATATAAAATTATATTCTTACACTTGAAGAATCGGAAATTTAGGAAAATAGGATACCCCATTTTGAGATAAAAAGAAGAGAACTTGTAACTTTGCCTATTGTTTTTACATATGGTATCATGTATGCACCATTATATTCACAATTACTTTAACAAAGGTGGTCGGTCATAAAGGAATTGCAAGGAACTATCAGCAGGTACAAAAATCTTAGTAAACCAAAAACAAAACAATAAGAATGAAAATTGATAGCAGAGATTATGTTTTTTATACAACAACAATAACATATCCAGTATAATTCTGTAGGTGGGGGTTAGAAAGAGTAAAGTGTATGCAGACGGGGAGACTATAACCTCCAATAGTTCATTTACGCCTAAGGTTCTATATTCTTATACTTTCTTTAAAAACAAACCAACAACAACTTGATATTTTTATATAGAACTCTGCCTTTTTAAAAATATATAAAACCCTTTCCTATCCAATTCACCTTTTTTTCCCATTACAGTTAGATTTTAATGGTCTGAAAAGGACGATGGATTTTGTTCACTACAAGTATTTTGGCACCAAAAAAATGGAAGCTCTATAGTGGAAAACAATACATATCTACATACAAAATCTATCAATGGTTGGGACTATATAGTTACTTGACGTTCATCTTCTCAATCAAATTAAAGATGTGGTGCCACGAGATATTCGATTTTTTCAAAATGATGATATAATAGAACAAAGTCAATTTTTATGCTTAATCAATTTGGTCACTCGAGATAAGGCCTGATATTTTGTTGCTACAGACACAACTGACCGTCAGTATGCTTAGAGAGACATATGCATGGTGATGTGGTACCTCTTAATAACTGTAAAGTCGTCTCTTTCAAGTTTTTCAAAACGCCATATGCCTCTTCTTATTCCTTCGAGCGGTTTATTTATACCATCTTCTTTCTCTACACCATATCACTTTATTTTTAGTACATATAATGAAATGATTTGGTCACAATCAGAAAAAATTCTTCACTCCTTTTCAGAGTATTTGCTTTTAGGAATGTTTCTACCACTAAACTTGCAATTTGGAAATTCCAAAAGGAAAATCGAGAATGAGGTCGATATCTTTGCGTTCAATGAACAATTTATTGCTCCACTGATCTTTTAAATGTATATTCTTTTTTGTATTTTATGTTAAAACTTATAATGTGTAGTATATCACTTCTTTATGATATTCTAAATTTACGAATTCAGTTAGCTTACCTCCATCAAACTTTTCAAGTAATATGAACAAGATGTCGTAAAGTAAGAGAAGAAAAAAAAAGTGATGTTGAAAAATACAGAATGCCTCAAATCTTGTGGTGTTAAAATGTGACAGTTGCTCAAATAAAAAGTCTGATGTTAATTAACAGATGAACAAAAATGTGATTCATGTGTTGGTGTAACCGAATTGCTATTCATACAAGATATGACAAAGATAACAATCTATATATTTATGGAGGTAAATAGCATTCTAATTAAGAAAATGGTCCGCCGGCAAGCTAGTTCTGATCTTGGGCTGGATAAGAATATGAGTACAATGAGTATTTCACGACAGACAATACCAAATTTGTTTTCTGACCCACGCTTTTTATTTTAATATTTCGTTGAATTAAAACTTGTTGCAGCATTTCTGATAGACAAAGTTTAATAAGTTGCATTACATTATAGTCCTTTACAGACATGTTAACTGATTGAACAATTGCATTACATTATAGTCCTTTACAGACATGTTAACTGATTGAACAATGAGTTATCATTTCTCTGCCATGTATCCAGGTAGATGCTTCTATTGGTAGGATAATAAGGATCATTTCGATTGACTTAAACTGATTTTAGTTAGGGAAGACTACAGTGCAGAGCTCAATGTCTATTTTGTTATATTATATTTTTTTTTGTTTTTAAATTTTCTAGCAGTAACATTTGACTGTGATTTCTAATCATATATACTGAAACCGGGTAAATCTGTATCGTTTGCGAATTAAGTTGATGATAATCAACAACTTTGTCATGCTACAAGACCATTAATGTGAGTATCCAAGAAGTTGTCACATTTTTAAACGCAATGGGATTAAAAAAAAAAAAGGCAGGCCCTATTTGCTGATATTACAGAACCATCTTCATCTCTGTAGGCGTTACCATTTTTTTGTTTGTTAATTTGAATATGAACAATTCGACACAAGAATCACATAGTAATTCAAGAAGATTTATTTCTACTTTCTCCGGAAGGGAGCACATTCAATAATCAATTAGCATATTATAATTTTAGAGCATAGAGCTCATGTTTCCTGCCTGAATTGTGAAATTTATACCATGAATATCTTTTTAAGTCAGCATCTTGATGTTTACTGATAAGACGTCCACCCCTATCACACAATAAAACCAGGTTCTTGAATCACACCAGGAAAATACAGACAACTACAGTAAACGAAGAAACACAGGGTGGAAAAACTCTTTGGTCAAGGGAGAAACAACCACTACCTACATTCGTAGGATTTCAACAACTTCACTACTTCAAATTGAGCAATGACAAGGTTACAGCCTCGCAACTCTCCATGCACTCTCACTTCTCACGCCTCAAGATCACAAGTGATCAATACACAGATGGCAGGAAGCCAAACCTATTTCCTACATAGATATCTCAACAATACAACCTCACTTACAATGATTGTCACTCAACAATAATTCTAAGTAGATTTCTATTATTGTCACTCAACAATAATTCTAAGTAGATTTCTAGCTATTGAACATACAAGACCTAACTCTAAATCTTCTTTGTCTTCTCGAATGCCAAGTGCCTTTGCTGCTGGATCGCTAATATTCAGTTGCAAAAGTTACTCTTCTAGGATTGTTGTTCACCTTTTATACTTCACCCTAGAAGAGTCCTTCAACAAGACTCCTTCATAAGTGGCACATTCAGCTTTCCTTGTCGAAGTCTAGGCTGATTCTACTTCCTTATTTAAGAGTTTGTTTCGTTAAATGATTCCACCTTTTTTGTGTTCGCTCTCTCTGGTGTTGTATCTTGAACTTGGTTTTATTTGTTATCATCAAAACAGTTCAGGAAATCCTACAAGAGTAACAAACTTCCCTTTTTTGATGATGGCAAACCCATGTTGTCCACTGTCAATAATTCCACGAGTCATCATCAGAAAAGTACCTATGATGTACTTGCAGCATACTAAGTCTTCCCCTTTTGACATCACAAAAGAAAAAAGTTAGTAGGAACAAGGACAATCAGTTTGTAATGACACAAGATCACATTCAACAGTCCCAAATAGCACAGCATAATAAAACTGAGGATATTAGCCATCCACACAAAATAAGCACAACAAGACAAAATTAGCATAGAATCAAACAAAAATAGACAGGCATGCATCATGCCCATAGATGTCCAAGCATTTCAACATATACACAAGCACCAAAAATAATTGTCTAAACCAACCATCAAGAGAACCAAAATATTACAGAGTACTCAACTGAAACATGGGGGGCAATAGGTTAGGGGCTGAGGGAGAGGAAGCAGAGCCAAGCATCTTCAACAACACATCCACTTGAGCATTATGGTCCTGCTGTTGGTGAAGGAGCTGGTCCTTGAGTCTTCCCACTTCTGACTGCGAATATACCAGTTTTTCCTTTAATTTATCCACTTGTGTTTGCATACACACCAGAGCATCCCGAGCGGTTTGTAGATCCAACATCATTTGAGAAACTGGTCTTGCAGCTTGAGGAGGAGTGGTAGGAGTAGAGGGTAGGCAATCACACTCCAGCACAGTGGCTCTATCAGTCATATCCTTTTCGTGAGAACCATGCCTGTGCCCAAGGAAACCTAGTACGCCTTGAACATTAGAGTCAGCAGATGCCCAAAAGCTAGCCGATGAAAGCCTAACGTTGGATCAATGACTGTTTCCATGTGGCGTATGATCAGGAATAGCAAACCCATTAGCTCCTCAAGATCTAAAGTGTTGGCTAACCCAATGTAGCGAAAAGTCGCCTCATGGAGACTCTCACCCCTTGATAACACTCTTTTATGGACCACCTAAAACAGGAACTTCAACAACGAGGTATCTTGTGACACCCCATAAATCTATCCTCATAAGTACCTATGTTTCAAGCCTCACTCTTATATGTGGAAACTGTATTAGGGTCATAAGAGACCTCTAGTACTTAGTCGGATTCAAAACTTTCCTACAAAACGAGTTTCTAGTCTTAGATTATGCAAGGGTCAATTTCAAATAACCATAACTCTTAGTACACAAATAATTAGAAGTCACATGACATACCAAATGAAGGCTCACTGAATTATCTTTCCAACGCAACTGGTTTAACCTCATTTGGTGCTCGGAGTCAAAAGTTATAACCATTTTACTGAGGATTGCCAATGCAGAGTTGCACTAGAGACCCAGTTACTAGTCAAAATTTGGAGTACAACCCATATCTGTATCTCGTGCAAAGTCAGAGAAGCTAAATTTTCAGCCCTAGACTTTACGGACCCGATTACAGGTCATAGAACCCACGACGAGTCGTAGCGGGGGGGCTCGTAGAAAGTTCCAGAGACTCTAAAAAATGTCTAAAATGTTTACAAAAGATTCCTTACGGGTCATAGAAGCCCCTACGAGTTGTAGGGGGTCTCATAATCGACCCTACCAGTGATTTTAAAAAAGGGCTTTTCAATTTTTCTCACTCTTTTAAGCCTAAACTTGTCAGTTTTCACCTAATTAAACCCCTAGAACATGCTATCTCATCTCATTAATGTTAAAATACTGCAAGAACTTAGACCATAGTTTCGAAGGGGTAAAAGTTAAGGCTTTCAAGAATCCTCCTCGATTCTTCCAAGAAGTTGATTTCCAAGGTATGTAAAGCCCTCCAAATGTTATCCCATATATGTTTTAGTATCTTTTGACTACAAATCTTTACCATGATGCATGCTTTTGAGTTGAGATCAGTTTTCCTCTATTACTAGTAAATTTCATCAAAATACTGTTCATGCATTTTTCCTTGACAAGAATCAGGACTTTTGTTGATTTTATTTTTGAATTAAGATATTGAGACAAGATTTCAATTATGGTTATATTTATAAGAACCCTATAGCTATATCATGAAAAGCTACTATGTTCATAGTTTTGAGCTGAGTTTAAGAAGTACTTTAAGTTGTTGTATTTGCAAGATATTTGAGTAATAAAAATCATGTTGAAACACCTGGTATTGATATAACTTTCAGAAATAAAGAAGAAAGTCAAGTTGAGAAAAGTTTAAGAAAAGCTAAAGTTGGGCTAAGTATTAAAAAGAGCAGGAAGTAATACTTTGAGCAAGAATATTCTTTTAAGTATGAGCATTATAAAAGCTATTTTTGGAGTAGTATTGACCACCAATATGAATAAGAGTAATAATAACTTGAACTCATAAATTATGTAGTCAGTATAGGGTAGGATTGTACCCAAAAGTACAACTCCTCATTGCCACTGAGATGGCCCAGTTTGGGATGGATCCACTCCCCTAGTTTTCGTTCCTTACATCGGCAAAATATGGGATGGCTCTGGCAGCGTAGGCATGTCCTCGTGGGCATTTCCTGTATTTATTACTGATGTTACTTTATTTTAAGATATGTTTTAGTTATTTTGAGCATAGCGCCTTATCCGGAGTTTTTATTTTGACCATTCTACATACCGTACATTTCACATACTAACGTCCTTAGGACCTGCATCTTTTTATAATACAGATGCCGGTGACAGAGTCCCTCTGGCATGACCCAAGCCTAGGGCCTAGACGTGATACGGCAAATGAGAAGTCCGAAGACAACCCAAACAAGCCTCTTGTTCGTAACATGCACATATCCTTGGTTGCGGAAGCAAAATAAGCAATAACAAGAGTTAAGTAAAAAAAGGAGCGGGACTAAGGGAATATTTTTCATAAACATAGAAATCATAAAAAGAGTCAAACTTGAAAGAATATATAAATTTAGTATCCAACAACACCTCTACTTTAGAACGGAGAGGGGGCCAAGACATTTCCTGGGCTCACCCTCATAATAAGAAGAATCCAACATAAGAAATAGGTCTCAACATAGCATGAAATAAAGTAAATATCTTTGTCGGAGTTGAGGACTTGCCAAAGCTTTCTTGGAGAACCAAACTAACCACGTGGAGGAGAAGGAGGATCAAAAGGAGCTCCAGTTTGTATATGGTGAAATCATGTAGGCATATAGTATACATTACTACATTTGAATGTACTAAATATGCGGGATGCAATGTAACAAAGATATAAGCCGATATAAGCAATAGACCTATACAATCTCAACATGGCATGTATAATCAATGTTTGTAATAAAACATGCTTGTACAACATTCAGTTTGCATAGTACATAATACATGTGTGGGAAGAGACCTTAACCAACATAGACCGAGCGAGCTACAACTTGAAATTCAAAGCATGACACCCCTCAACAAGGTGACTGAGACATGTCACCCCCTTAACAAGGTGACCAAGGCATTACATGCCCTCGACAAGGTGACCGAGGCATGACATCCCCTCTCGTGCTTCAGAGTTCCCCTTAACAAGGTGACCAAGGCATTACATGCCCTCGACAAGGTGACCGAGGCATGACATCCCCTCAACAATATGACCAAGGCATGGCACCCCCTCGACAAGGTGACCGAGGCATGACACCCCCTTGACAAGGTGTGGTCTACTTGCCAAGGCAATCCAAACATGGTAACATGATAACATGAGAGTAGATCCTAATCATATCTGAACCTTTTCTTTAATATAAATGGCTCATAAGAGGTAGAAATCTAGAAATCGTGAAATAGGACTTAACTTGATATTTGCAATATCATAGATATTTTTCATGAATTCATTACATACTTGAAAGCCCTTAATCATCATGAAGTCACTTGACTTGTAAAACATGTAATAGATCATCAAAAGCTTGAGAATTCTTGTCATGTAATTTTATCAAACACTTGGTAGGCATATATGGACACTTGCTCAAATCATGCAAATGCAAGAGTATGGGTCATGAAATAGTGAAATCAATGCATCTTAAAGTCATGTAAATCATTCCACCCAACTTCATGGTAAAACCCCATCATGGGTATCATGTAATTCATATCAAAAGTTCACAATAGCTCATAGATTTCATATCTTGAACCATGTATAGTTTCAATAGAAAAAGATCAACTCATAGTATAAGCTTAAAATAGGTAGTCATGCATAATCAACAATACTTGATAAAACTCTAACATAATTTATGCTCATATTTCATAATAAGAGATACCCATAAATAATACAACTTGAAATCATGCATTTTTCACAAAAAGAAAGATTGGGCTATGGGTGAAAGGACCCAATGGATGACACTCACCTATCTTAAATCTTGAATTTCTAGAAATTCAGTTGAGGAAGACTTGAAGCTTGGAGTGGGTTCTTGAAATCCTTGAATTTGAATGGGGGATTTGGAAATGATTTGGGGAAGTATTAGAGGGTTTGAGAGAGAGTATTTTGGTAATAAAATGATGAAATGAAGGGTTTGGGACCTTGCATGAGTATAAAAATGTCAATCTAGGGCTTAAAATGGTGGAAAAGGATCAAAATAACCCTTCTTAAAAAGTTGTCAAATGCCCCTATGGACCTCGTTATGGATAGTGAACAGTACTACGACTCATAGGACCCCACTCATAACCCTTTGCTTAATGTTAGAGTTTCTAGAATTTTCTATGGGTCACACCATGACCCATAGCCCATACTACAACCCCATAGCAGAGGTTTCGTAGTGCAACTCTGCACTGGCAGTCCTAAGTAAAATGGCCATAACTTTTGTCTCTAAACTCTAAATAAGGTGAAACCAATTTCATTTGAAAGCTAACTCAAAGGGAGTTCACTTGGTATGTCATGGTACATCTAAATATTTTTGTGCTAAGAGTTCAGGTTATTTAAAATTGACTCTTGCATAATTTAAGGCTAGAAACTCATTCTATAGAAAAGTTTTGAATCCGACTAAGTACTAGAGGTCTCTCATGACCCTAATACACTTACCACTTATACAAATAAGACTTGTAACATAGGTGCCTATGACTATGGATTTATGGGGTATCACACCCTTAGCAGATACTCCATTGAGGACCAGACATTCATCCAGCTGTTGGTGAGGCCTCTTCTCAGTCAAAAGCTTTGATGTCATTATCTATGTTTTATTTTGTATTTTTTTCAATTGGGTCTACCGTGGGCCTATCCCGATAGTTGTTTCAGATTATTTTAGTTAGAGGTTCCATGGACTATAAGGTAGGAGTTTCAATTCTTATTTTGAAATGTTTTGAGATATTTCCTTGTTTAGATTGTTCAGACTATTACAGTTTCTTAGTATATCTTATCTATGACCATTTTTATTATTTAAGTCTTTCGCTGAGCAAGTAGACAGACCAAGTGGTTTGCTTGGGACCAGAAATGATTCTAGGTGCTGGCCACGCCTAGGGGGTAAACTCAGGGTGTGATAAACTTGGTATTAGAGTACAGAGTTCAAGTGTCCTCATGAGTCTATGGAACCATGTCTAGTAGATTCACCATGTCTAGTAGCATCACCGTGTCTATAGAGTCTATATTATGGGTGTGAAGCGCGTCACATCTTTAATAGGGAGGCTACAGGATATTAGGAAGTGTCATTATCAACTGTTATTCCCTTTCGTGCTTCAGAGTTTACCTCTATTACGTCCCTTCTATCTCGTGCATTCATGCTTTATTTTTTAGATCATATCTCCACGGTTCGCCTATATTACATCCCTTCTAACTTGTGTGTTCATGCCTTTATTTTCATATCATACCTCCACATAGAGCCATTGGACAAGCAATGGGTAAAGGGCGCCAAGCCAGGCAGAATGCAAACCAGCTTGGGCTAATTCCTATTGGACCTAGAGGTCTAGCTATATCTGCCGAGCAACCACCGAAAGCGGACATCTCGAAGCCGAGCTCCACCAGGCCATCCAAACTTTGGAACAGTTAGTCACTATACAAGGAGGTCGACATGGAGATGGAAGGGATGATGGTTCAGATACCACCAGGGTTTGTAAGTTTCTGAAGATTAACCCACATGAGTTCACAGGGTCTAATATGAAGAAGGATCCTCAGAATTTTATTGTAGAGCTCTAGAAAGTGTTTCAGGTTATACAAACATGTGATGCTGAGCAAGTTGAGTTAGTTACCTATTAGCTCAAAGGAGTAGCTAGACTCTGGTTCGATCTGTGGAAAGAAGGTCGAGTAGAAGGGGCGCCAGCTTTGAATTAAGCAGTATTTGAGAAGGCCTTTCTGGGACCGTACTTTCCTAGAGAGTTGAGGCAGTAAAGAACTGGCCAAGTCCCACAACTCTAACAGAGATAAGGAGTTTCTTAGGTTTGGCAGGCTACTACAGGCATTTTGTAAAGGGATTTTCATCTGTCCCAACTATGTTAACTAAACAAACTCAGAAGAAGGTTAAGTTCGTATGGTCAGAGGCTTGTGAGAAGAGTTTTCAAGAGTTGAAAACTAGGCTGACTATAGCTCCGATCTTATCCCTACTCGAGGGAGTTGATGGCTTTATTATATATTGTGATGCTTCTAGAGTTGGATTGGGATGTGTATTGATGCAAAGAGGCAGGGTAATAGCATATGCCTCTAGACAGCTTAAGACTCATGAGAAGAACTACCTAACTCATGACCTTGAGCTTGCAACTGTGGTGTTTTCTCTCAAAATCTGGAGACACTATTTGTACAGTGGGCATGTAGATGTATTTACAGACCATAAAAGTTTGCATTACGTGTTCAGCCAAAAGGAGTTGAACTTGAGACAGAGGTGGTGGTTGGAGCTGTTGAAGGATTATGACATGAGTATCCTCTATCACCTAGGTAAAGCTAATGTAGTTATTGATGCTCTTAACAGGTTAACCATGGGGAGCACTACACACATTGAGGATGGAAAGAGAACCAGCTAAGGCAGTGCACAGGCTAGCTCGCTTGGGAGTGCAGATTGAAGATTCTGATGAGAATGGTGCCATTGTCAAAAATAGGACAGAGTCATCCTTGGTGGTGGAGATGAAAGAAAAGAAAGATTAGGATCCTATACTCCTTCAACTAAAAGAAGATGTTCAGAAGCAAAAAGTGTTAGTGTTTGCAAAAGGGGGAGATGGAGTCTTGAGATACCAAGGCAGGTTGTGTGTAGCAAGTGTTGATGGCCTTAGAGACAGGATTCTAGCTGAGGCTCATAACGCTAAATACTCTATTCACCTAGGTGCAACAAAAATGTATAGGGATTTATGAGAGGCTTATTGGTGGGGTGGCATGAAGAAGGACATTACAAAGTTCGTGTCCAGATGCCCAATTGCCGTCAAGTTAAGATGGAGCACCAAAGGCCTTGTGGTGTGGCCCAGAATATTGAGATTCCAGAATGGAAGTGGGAGATGATTAACGTAGACTTCATAACAGACTTACCTCAATCCTCTAGATATCATGACTTAATATGGGTAATAGTAGACTGAATGACCAAGTCAGCTCACTTTCTACCAGCCTCGATGATTGATACAGTTGAGGACTATGCCCAACACTATATTAAGGAGATCATTAGATTGCACGAGGCCCCTAGATCCATTATTTATGATAACGGAGCCCCGTTCACAACATAATTTTGGAAGTCATTTTAGAAAGGACTTGGTATGAAGGTGAATCTTAGTATAGTCTTTCATCCCCAGACATATGGGCAAGCGGAGTAGACCATACAGACTCTTGAGGATATATTGACGACATGTCTTATAGATTTTAAAGGTAATTGGGATGATTACTTACCCTTGATTGAATTTTCTTATAACAATAGTTTCCAGGCTAGCATACAAATGGCACCATATGAGGCCCTTTATGGGAGGAGGTATAGATCACCTATTGGGTGGTTTGAAGTTGGTGAGGAAGGATTGATAGGACTTGATTTAGTCCATCAGGCTATGGAGAAGGTGAAATTTATTCAAGAAAGACTAAAGACAGCCCAAAGTCGACAGAAGTCTTGTACTGATGTTAGAAGGAGGGATTTGGAATTTGAGATAGGTGATTGGTGTACCTAAAAGTATCATTGATGAAGGGGGTTATGAGATTTGAGAAAAAGGGGAAGCTCAGTCAATGATATTTTAGCCCATACCAGATTAGTGGGAGAATTAGTAATGTGGCATATGAATTGGAATTGCCACCAGAGTTAGTTGCTATTCATCCAGTATTTCACATTTCTATTCTTAAGAAGTGTTTGGGAGATCCCGCATTAGTTATGCCTTTAGAGAGTATTGGAGTCAAAGTCAACTTGATATATGAAGAGATCACAGTTCAGATACTAGATCGACAAGTTCGTAAATTAAGGACCAAAGAGATTGCTTCTGTTAAAGTACTGTGGAGGAACCAATTTGTCGAGGAAGTCACTTGGGAAGCTGAGGCAGATATGAAAGTAAGGTATCCTCGCCTGGTCATGCCTTCCAATAACAAGAATGAAGGTAATATTCCTTATTCCTATCGTTGAGTTGAGATATATCCATGAATATGAGTAATAAGATATCTAGATAGTTTCTTGTTGATAAACTAGTTCATGAGTAGCAAGCATGGGTATATTTCTCTTGTTTCACCTTTATTCGAGGACGAAGATCCTAAGGGGGAGATATTATGACACCCTATCAATCTATTCTCATAAGTACCTATGTTTCAAGCCTCACTCTTGTATATGGGAAGTGTATTAGGGTAAAACAAGACCTCTAGTACTAATTCAAATTCAAAACTTTCCTATAAAATAAGTTTCTAGTCTTAGATTATGCAAGAGTCAATGTTAAATTATCATAACTCTTAGCACATAAATAATTAAAAGTCCCATCACATACCAAATGAAATATCTTTGAATTAGCTTTTCAATGCAATAAGTTTTACCTCATTTGGTGTTCGAAGTCAAACATTATGGTCATTTTACTGAGGACTGCCAGTGCAAAGTTGTACTATGAGACCTACTTATGGGTCGTAATTTGGAGTACAACTTGTATCTGTATCTCGTGAAAAAAGTTAGATAAGTTAAATTTTCAATTCTAGACTTTATGGACCCAACTACAGGTCATAGAACCTACTACGACTCATAGCACGGGGTTTGTAGAATGTTCCAGAGACCCTAAAAATGTCCAAAAAGTTTACGTAAGTCCTTTACGGGTCATAGAAGCCTCTACGAGTCGTAGTAGGTCTCGTAGTTGACCCTAGCAGCGATTTTAAAGAGGGGTATTTTTTACTTTTCTCACTATTTTAAGCCTAAACTTGTCAGTTTTCACCTAATTAAACCCCTAAAACGTGTTATCTCATCTCATTAATGTTAAAATACTCTAACTGGGACATCTCAATGGTAATTAAAATACTCTAACTATGATGCGAGAGATTAAAATACTCTAACTGGGACAACTCTGGTACTGTGGGCAAGACGTTAGAAGCCAATAGTGGTGGTTGTTGGTTAGAGAAACTCCCCAAGTTAAAGCAAGCTAGTTTTTACATACAGAAATTTGACATATGTTGTATTTTTCAGGATGTATTGCATTTATTACTTATGCTACTTTATTTTGAGATATGTTTTAATTACTTTGAGCATAGTGCCTTATACTGAGTTTTTATTTTGTCCATTTTACTTACCGTACATTCCATGTATTGACGTCCTTAGGATCTGCATCATTTTATGATGCAGACGTAAGTGACAGAGTCCGTCAGCAGACGTTCTGGTGAGGACCAGACATCCATCCAGCTATTGGTGAGGCATCTTCTCAGTTAAAGGCTTTGAAGTCATTATCTATGTTTTATTTAGTATTTCTTTTCAGTTGGGGCTACCGTGGGCCTGTCCCAATTATTGTTTCATCCTAGTTAGAGGTTTGATAGACTATAAGGTAGGAGTTTCAATTCTTGTTTTCAAATGTTTTGAGATATTTCCTTATTTAGATTGTTCAGACTATTACACTTTCTTAGTACATCTTATCTATGCCCATTTTTATTATTTAAGTCTTCCACTGAGCAAGTAGCCAGGTCAAGTGGTTTGCTTGGGACCAGAAATGGTTCTGGGTGCTAGCCACACCTAGGGGTGAATTCGGGGTGTAACACATCTCCCCCTTCAGCACTTTCCTCAGAGTATTAGAGACTTTTCCATGAGTAAACATAGATGTGAAGACATAATCCTCAATCTTATGCCAAATGTACTCTGCCAAACCTAAAGACAAAATACCCAATATCTTGTCCAATTTAACCTTGTCAAACACCAATTCAATCCCTCACACTCTAGAGGTTCTGACACTACTTTCCAGCATAGTAAGATTTACATAGAACTCAACTACCTCCTATCAAAAAATAGATGGAGCCTCCCCTGTGTTGCCAATTTTGCACACCATAGTATAACCAATAGGAAAACCCTCGCCTCAGGAAAAATCACCCGCCCACATAAGATCGCCTTAGACCCAAAGTCATTTTCTTTCCCTATGGCAAAGAACTTCTCTAAGTTCTTATTAATTCTAGGAGGAACAGGGAAAGGAGTGGAAGAAATAGGTCCTGTGACCCTGTAGGAGATATACCGATACTAGCAGGCAAAGAGGGGGTACATGATCTTTACAACTATCATCCCTCTTGCGATTCAATTTAGCCTCATCAAGAGCGAAAACTCTCCATTTTATATGAGTTAACGAGCCACGTGTACGGAGAGGGGAGGTCCTTTTGGAGATGATCAGCTTCTTGGGTTTCCAAACAATGCCACAATGCACACGCGCCAATAGAACATCATCCATGGAGTTAGAAGAGGTGAAGGATGGAACAGGCAATTGAGGAAAGGGTATTAAGGATAGAGGCACTAGAGATGGATGTGGGGTGGTACGAGGAAGAGAGGAAGGGTTTGGTAGGTATGAAGAGGATAGAGGAGCGCTATCTGGTGAAGTGAGTTATCAATTAGGCGATAATAAGAGGATAAGCAATGGCACTATTCTCCAATTAAGTTTGGACATTCCAATTGGAGAACGCAGAGGGAAAAGAGGCAAGTCCGGTGAGGGTAAGGGGGAGAACGATGCTTGGGTTGAGATGATTGGTGGTGGGGAAGTAGTGGTCTACTAGTTGTAGGTGGTGGGGAGGAGGGCTAGTTAATCGAGGATAGAGGTAGAGACTGGTAATAGTCAGAGAAGGTGTATTCCCTCTAAAACAGTGCCTAGAGAGGGGATGGGGTTGCAACAACAGAATCCATGTTGGAGTATGAGCAACATACTAGATGAGCCATGTTTTTTTGTGAGGGAGAGAGTTTCAGATAAGTATAGAGAGAAAGAAGAATATAGTGTAAGTGTTGTAGAATTGGTTGAAATGGTAGGGTTAGGGATGGCGAAGAGGCAGCTACGAATGATGAGTGCTGAATGATTGACAGGATATTCCTGAACGAACTGATACATTAAATCGGTGGCTAGATCCTAAGGGGAATGATCATTGTTTTGAGTCAGTGAACTTCCTGCCAAAAAGAAATGTACCAGTCAGTATATGTGCTTACGAATGGACCAGGTAATCTTAATGATGACTGACACTTTTTAGTAGCATGCGGACTTATCAACATGATTTAGAAATAAAGGAGCAGAGGCGTACCTGAGTCACATTTAAGTGAATCAGCTTCCCTTGACATCATTGCATCACTATAATTGTGGAAACTAAGGGTAATATCAACAGTTCTTAGTGAGGGAGTCCACCTAAGACACATTAGTGCATGAACCTGTAATCAAAGATAAAGGTCACTTATGTAGTACAAAACTTTAATTAAAAATGAGATAGCCAAGGGAAAAGTGTGACTCATGTGCCCTTTATCAATCCTAAATAAAGGCAATTTTTCTTAAAATGTTCTCGTCCTAGTATGTTGGTAAATATGCTGGCCACTTGATCTTCTGTCTTGTAGAAGGTATAACAATGTGAACCTTCTCAACATTATCACGCAGGAAGTGATGACGAATATATGCTTGGTACACTTATCGTGCACTGGGTTCTTGGATATGTTCATTGCACTAGTGTTGTCACACATTATAGGTACGCAATCCACCTTAAACCTAAAGTCCTATAGTTGTTTGATCTGTAGGAGTTGAGCACAGAAGGATGCAACAATAACATACTCAGCCAGTAATGATGAGTTCTCCAAGTGAGTAGATATCATTTACAATGGCAGAGAATCCAGTGTGCATATCCTGAATACTTTCTCCTTCTAATATCCTAAAGAGTTCGTACTATCTATTTAGATTATCAATCTTAGACATCTTAACTTGCATTGTTCCTTCATTCGTTATCTGCAAAGTATCTTAGATTGTTTTTGCATCTTGATAGGCAAAGACTCTGTTATACTCATCAGGACCTATTCCACATATCAGTATCTTCTATGCTTTCGCATTATTCTAGATGGCTAGCTTGTTAGCTACATCCCATTTAATGCATTCTTTGGGAACTCGAGTATTTGGTTGCGTGTTATTCTTCATAGGAATGGTGGGTCCATCAAGTATCACATTCCTGAGATCTGGACTTCCCCAATAAGAGGGTCCATCATGTGATTTTACGACCATCCATAGTAGTTGTTGTTGAACAATTGTGGCCTAGTTTGAGAGGCTCCCTCTTGGGAAGTAGGTGGTGCCGCCATGACCTTTTTCCAAGTATTAGCCTTTAGATGAAAAGACCTGCTCTGATACCAATTGAAAAAAGATGACTACCCCTATCACACAATAGAACAAGGTTCTTGAATTACACGAGGAAAACAAAGACAACTATAGTAAGCCAAGGAACATATGATGTATAGTGGAAAAACTCCTTGCTTAAGGGAGAAACAACTACTACCGACACTCGTAGAGTTTCAACAACTTCAGTACTTCAAATCGAACAATGTCAAGGTTATAACCTCGCAACTCTCCACACTCTCACTTCTCATGCCTCAATATCACAAGTGACCAATACACAAATAGTAGGAAGCCAAATATACTTCCTACACAAAACTCCCAACGCAACCTCATTTACAATGTTTGTCACTCAGCAATAATTCTAAGAAAATTTCTAGCTATTAAACATACAAGAAAACCTAACTTTAGATCTTCTTTGAACTCTCGCGTGCCAAGTGCCTTTTGTTGACATCCCGAAGGCGCAACATCGCGACAACTCGTAAGAAATGATTAAATTAAAAGAATTTAAAAGAAAATGTTGATTTCAGGAAAAATAATTTGATTTGGGAGTCGCCACCTAATTTTAAGGATGATTAGGAAATCAGTTAATTATTTACAAAACATAGTCTGCGAATCAAATTCTAGATAAGGGTTCAAGTTATTACGAAGGGAAGGTATTAGCACCTTTCAAAATCCACAACTGTGGATCCCCGTTGAAATCATTCTTTCAAATTGAGGAGGAGATATACAATATAACATAAGTATAATGATCACAAAATATACACAAATAATTAAATAAATAATGATATGAGAAACTCGTAGTTTTTTTTGCCTAACGTCAACAATATACACAATAATAAATAATAATAATAATAATAATAAAAGCAAAAATAAAAATTAAAGATAGCATCCGTCTTATATATACAGAAACCTTGAAAATCAACGGTAATTTCTTCATCTGCCAATATCGACAAATAATGTAGTAATATGTGTGTCTCATTTAAAGAAAAAGAAAATCAAAAAGAGAAAAAATAAAAAGTTAAATTAAAAAGGAAAAGAAAAAAGAAAAAGAGGAAATACGCGGGGTCAGAAAAATATATGGGGCCAAGAAAATTCGGGGTTAAACTTAATTTAAAATACACGAAGAATTAAGTTGTATCAATTAATGAACTTCTTTAAAATTAACTAAGCAAAATAATTAATTCAAATATGAACTACCTAATTTCAAAAATAATCTATAACTATTTTTTTTTAAATTCTCACACATGATAAATATGAACCTAAATTATAGTTTTCCGTATTTTTAAATTCACTAAAAGAATATTAGTCCACAAATAATTGTAAGGACAAAAATAAACAACCAATGAAAATGAAAGTACTGTATAACTATTAATAATAAAATAACTCAACCACACAAAGAAAGCAACATACAACTAATCACCAAACGAATATAGTAACAAGAAATAAGCCAAAATTCAAGATTACACTCTACACCACGTTTCAATTCAAAGAAGTAATACTTGAGACAGAAAATGCATAAACAAAAATACAAATAAAAAATGAAGCAACAATAAAATAGATGCTAGCTAAATAATATAATTATCAACACATTCTTATAAAATAAAAAATATATATAAAAGCAAAGATATATGAAAAAGAAAGCTAGGCCTGCAAACTTAAATAAGAACAAAAATAGATACAAAGGAACTCAACTACACTAATGGCATTTTCCAATGACGTGATGTTGGAATTTTGGTCGCTGGATTTTTGGTTTCAAGTTGGAGCTTGAAGCTCGTCAGCTGCTGATTCGTTGTGCGGGGTAGGAGCTCACTTTTTCCCAGAGTTTATGGCAATTTTAGGTTGTCTGGGTGTTATTCTGGTGGAGTTTGATGGGGTTTGTAGTGGTTTATGAGGTGGAAATGGTGGACTGAAATGGGATATTTTGGGCTATCTTTGGCTGGTGGTGTGTGCCTTTATTTTATTTTTTTATAAAATGAATTAGAGAGGGAAAAAATGAACATTGGGGGACACTAGAAAAGAAGGTAATTGATTAAAAGAAAAGAAAAAGAAAAAGCAACGGGAAAAGGTGCAAGGAAAAGGAGAAACATATGGGGTCGAATTTTAATTTAAATATATGATAAATTAAATTAGATCAATTAATGAGCTTCTTTAAAATTAACTAAGAGAAATAATTAACTTAATTATGAATTACTTAATTCTAAAATAAAATAAGAATATACTTTATTGGTTTTTGGATAATTATGAAAAAAATACTTAATTATATATGTACAAATTATATGAAAAAAATATATATATAATACCAAATAATTCAAAAATATTTTTATTTTTTTATAATAATTATTTCGAAAAGTTAAAAATAGAAGAAGCTCAACAATTTATTTATATTGTAGAAGGTCAAAATTGGGTGTCAACAATTATCTCTTTCTTTGCATATAATTGATGAAAGAGATCGTGGACAAAGAAAGTTGACGAAACCAATTTTGACCAAACACTTACCTTCAAATAAGAGAGTCTTGACTATGGTGGAAGTTGCAAAATTTTTGAGGTCTTCCTCAAAATTTTGTCCCAATTATTAGCATGATCTCCAATCCGGACTTGTTGTGTCCCTACTAAAGGAGTGCACACTTCTATATTGTAACAGCTGAGAAAATTTGTTTGTAGCAAATGGAACGCAAAAAACAAATAATTTGTGCAAACCTGGTAAAACATGTCATACTGAAGGAGATGACGTTCCAAAGATGATTTAACTTGTCACGTTGAAGGTGAGTGATGCTCTAAAATAATTAATTTATCACATTGAAGGCGAGTGACGCTCCCAAAATAATTAACTTGTCACGTTGAAGGTGAGTGACGCTTCAAAATATTTAACTTGTCATGTTGAAGGCGAGTGACCCTCCAAAACATTTAACTTATCACGTTGAAGGCGAGTGACCCTCCAAAACATTTAACTTGTCATGTTGAAGGTTAGTGACACTCCAACAATGATTAACTTGTCATGTTGAAGGCGAATGACGCCACAAAATACTTAGCTTGTCACGTAGAAGGCGAGTGACGCTCCAAAATACTTAACTTGTCACGTTAAAGGTTAGTGACGCTCCAAAATAATTGACTTGCCACGTTGAAGGCGAGAGATACTCCAAAATAATTAACCTATCACGTTGAAGGCGAGTGATGCTACAAAATATTTAACTTATCACGTTGAAGGCGAGTGACCCTCCAAAATAATTAACCTGTCACGTTGAAGGCGAGTGACGCTCCAAAAATGATTAATTTGTCACGTTGAAGGCGAGTGACGCTCCAAAATAATTAACCTGTCACGTTGAAGGTGAGTGACGCTCCAAAAATGATTAACTTGTCACGTTGAAGGCGAGTGACACTCCAAAATAATTAACTTGTCACATTGAAGGCGAGTGACACTCCAAAATAACTAACTTGTCACATTGAAGGCGAGTGATGCTCCAAAATAATTAACTTGTCACATTGAAGGCGAGTGACGCTCCAAAATAATTAATCTGTCACGTTGAAGGTGAGTGACACTCCAAAAATGATTAACTTGTCATATTTAAGGCGAGTGACGCTCCAAAATAATTAACTTGTCACATTGAAGGAGAGTGACACTCCAAAATAATTAACTTGTCACGTTGAAGGCGAGTGACGCTCCAAAATTATTAACTTTTCACATTAAAGGCGAGTGACGCTCCAAAATAATTAACTTGTAAAAAGATGAGATATACTACATTTTTTAACACATAATTTAATGAAACAAAATAGGCATCTCACACAGATAGGATTAACCTAGTGTCACATTATTTAAAATTTAAAAAACCATATATAAACAAAAAATGCCAATTTGTAATAAACAATAATTCAACAATCTCTGTAAAGGTGTACATATATAAAGAATAATAAAAAGGATCCCAAAAAAATACTTGGCTTTTTTTATTTTTTATTTTTAAAGAAAAATAAAGAATATAAAAAAAAATAGTCAAACTTTAATCACAATTGGTACCAACAATTAGGAATACATAAAAATTTCTTTTACTTTCTCTTTTTTTTCAACTAAAATTGACTTTGAAATAAATTTTACAGGTTCAAGTGGTACCTCAAACATATTTAAGTCTCAACAAGATCCGTTCAACTTGATTCAAAAAAAAAATTTGAATTACCAATCCTCATGTGTCAAGTACTCTCACAACAAAGAAAGTCTTATTTCACACATGTATGAAACATTTGATTTAAGAATATTTTGCAAAATACGCTCACACTTAAAAAGATGTTCAATGCATACAATTGTGATACCATATGCTTGGACTTCATATAAGTCTCCATTAATATGAGAACATTTAAAATGAAATCACGTAGGACTTGTAACTGGCTAGTAATGTAAGCTTAGGAACAAGTAGAATATTTATTTGGGATAAAGTGACTTAATCCTTTCTTGAGCACCAATCTAAATTTGTGCTTTTAACAATTGATAAGGGCTCGACGCTTTATTTTGTATTTCCTTTTTCTGATTCTGAATTTTTGTTTTTTTTAACACTTTCTTGTTCTAGTTCAATGACCTTGTAGAGAAATAATTTTTTTTAACTTTTTTTTTTTGGTTTTATTTTAGACTTAGCATCTTTATCTTTGGCAATTTCAAGTATGAATATTCTCTCATAAATTGCACATTTTTGTATGCTCAAGAAGGATAGGCCAAGAGAGGGATAGTGCATTAAGCACTAAGAAGGGTAACGGCTAAGATGTGGTTATACAAAGAAAAAGGTTTCAGGCTCTAAGTGGGAAAACTAAGGACTACTGTAATTTGGTAGACTTTGAAAGGCACAAACAGGTCAAAGAAGGCCTACGATCATTTCTCAAATCAAACATTACTCAGGATTTCACCCCAACAAATACTCAGTCCAAGTTCTAGATCAACAATACAATGCAATTGTATTTTAATCTAAAGTTCACCACAAAATGCACTTGAAACTATTAAGTTATTCTTATCTTCAATGTGTGCAAGAGAATTTTTCAAGTATCACCAAAATATAATGAGAGGTACCAAAAGAATCTATGATTTACCACAAAATCAATTTTCTTTCAATAAATATTTCACATGTTCCTAACTGTAATGGTCTAAATTGAGTTGAAGATCTAACTCTTAAAAATATGTACCCAAAATATTTTGTCATTTAGTTAAAAATAAATACCAAACCCAAGAAGGATTGCCTACGTATCTCAAATAGATGAGAATCAGGTACGCGTAGTTCGTAAAGATATTGTATAAAACATGCATATCTTAAATAAATAAAAAAAAATGTATATATATATATATATTTTAAAAGAAAAATAACTTAATTTAAAAAAATCAATGAATCATACTAAATGGCAAACTATTAATATCAAACAAAAAATTCTTTTTTTTTTTCAAAAATGTAGGATAAATAAAGTGAAAGATATCGATTGAATAGGAAATAATACAAAATAATATACGAAAATTAAAATATACACAAACTTAGAATGGTTTCTTGCAGATCTAGCATTTGAGTACAATATTGGTAGAATTTTTGAGGACTTCTCAAAAATTCCCTCAAAAACTTTGTCTTTGTTTCAACGTCAACAAACTTTGGTGTTCAAAAAAACTTTTTTTTTAAAACTAAAATAAATTATCTCTGTTTCTAAAATAATAAAACGAAAATCTTACAGGGAATATGACCGAGCCATTTTGGTGCCTACGTATCCATTTAAAATGAAAATCAAGTCAAACGTAGTTCAAACAGATTATAACTAGAAAAATCACATCCCAAACAAAAATATATGTATTTACACAATATCAAACAAACAAGAATGAAACAAATTATGCAATGAATTATATGCAAATGAACCTAAATAAGGAATTTCACTCCGCTCTAACCTAAGTTTACTAAGAGTGACTTTTTGACAGACTAGGGCACAAGCAGACAACTTGGGTTGAAAAGTTATGACAACCATTGGACGCATAACAAACCAATAAATCGACACTAAATTCAAAAGGGGTCAAGAATATAAAAAAAGACCAGCTGCAGGTTCGCAAAATCGTTCTTTTAAATACATAAAATCAATGTCAATGAAAGCATGTCATGAGTGCAAATAACAGTATATATACTAAGTAAATAATGAACGAATAAATAAGTACGACAATCAACATAATATACAAGATAAATTCTATTACATAAAAATAAAATCTCCTCAATTTGAAAAAATAAATTCATAATGGTTAGAACCTTGAAAAATCCCCAGCAGAGTCGTCATTCTGTTGACATCCCTAAGACTCAACATTGCGGCAACTCGTAAGAAATAATTAAATTAAAAGAATTTAAAAGAAAATATTGATTTTAGGAAAAATAGTTTGATTTGAGAGTCACCAACTAATTTAAGGATAATTAGGAAACCAATTAATTGTTTACAAAAAATAGTCTCCGAACCAAATTCTAGGTAAGGATTCAAGTTATTCCGAAGGGAAGGTATTAGCACCCTTCATAATCCACAGTTGTGGATCCCGGTTGAACTCATTCTTTCAAATTGAGGAGAAAATATACAATATAACATAATAATGACCACAAAATATACACAAATAATTAAATAAATAATGATATGAGAAACTCATAGTATTTGCCTAACGTCAATAATATACACAATAATGAATAATAATAATAATAATAAAGTAAAAATAATAATTAGAGATAGCATCCGTCTTATATACACAGAAACCTTAAAAATCAATGATAATTTCTTTATTAGCCAATTTTGATAAATAATGTAGGAATACGTGTATCCCATTTAAAGAAAAAGAAAGTCAAAAAGAGAAAAAGTTAAAGTCAAAAAGAGAAAAAAGAAAAAATTAAAGTAAAAAGGAAAAGGAAAAAGAAGAAATACACGGGGTCAGAAAAATACGTGGGGCCAAGAAAATACGGGTTGAACATAATTGAAATATACGATGAAATAAGTTGTATCAATTAATGAACTTCTTTAAAATTAACTAAGAAAAATAATTAATTCAAATATGAACTACTTAATTTCAAAAATAATCTATAACTAAACTTTTTTTAAATTCTCACACATGATAAATATGAACCTAAATTATGTTTTTCCATCTTTTTGAATGGGGAGGCCTCGAAAATCAACGAAGAAGTTTTTCATTGGCCAAGTTAAACAAGTTATGAACTTCAAACTAATTTTTGATTTTAAAATATAATAAACATTAGTTTAAACTAAATTTCTGTCTTTTTGAATGGAGAGACCTCGAAATTCGATAGATAGATCTTTCATCGGTCATTTTGGCAAATAATGTAATAATAGAGATAAAAGACAATCTAGACATTTATAACACTTAAAAAAGAAATAATGCATATCGCCTAAAAGATTGAACAAATCACTAAAAGAATATTAGTCCACCAACAATTGTAAGGACAAAAATAAACAACCAATGAAAATGAAAGTACTATATAACTATTAATAATAAAATAACTCAATCACACAAATAAAGCAACATACAGCTAGTCACCAAACGAATATAGTAACTAGAAATAAGCCATAATCAATGAGGAAAAAAGAGCAGTGCATGGTAATGACAAAATAAATTAATTTTAAAAACATAGTACATAAATTCAAGATTACACTCTACACCAAGTTTCAATTCAAAGAAGTAATACTTGAGACAGAAAATGCATAAACAAAAATACAAATAAAAAATGAAGCAACAATAAAATGGATGTCAGCTAAATAATATAATTATCAACACATTCTTATAAAATAAAAAAAATATATATAAGCAAAGATATATGAAAAAGAAAGCTAGACCTGCAAACTTAAATAAGAACAAAAATAAAGGAGACAAAGGAACTCACCTACGCTAATGACAATTTCCAATGATGTGATGTTGGATTTTTGGTTTCAAGTTGGAGCTTGAAGCTCGTCAGCTGCTGATTCATTGTGCGGGGTAGGAGCTCACTTTTTCCTAGAGTTTGTGGCATTTTTAGGTTGTCTGGGTGTTATTCTAGTGGAGTTTGTTGGGGTTTATGGTGGTTTATGAGGTAAAAATGGCAGATCGAAATGAGATTTTTTTTTGGCTATCTTTGGCTGGTGGTGTGTGCCTTTTTTTTTATATATATATATAAAATGAATTGAAGAGGGAAAAAAATAAACGTCCGGGGACACAAGAAAAGAAGGTAATTGATAAAAAAAAGAAAAGAAAAGGTAAAAAGAAAAAAGCAAACGGAAAAGGTGCAGGGGAAAGGAGAAACACATGGGTCGAATTTTAATTTAAATACATGATAAATTAAATTAGATCAATTAATGAGCTTCTTTAAAATTAATTCAATTATGAATTACTTAATTCTAAAAATAAAATAAAAATATAATTTATCGGTTTTTGGATAATTATGAAAAAATACGTAATTATATATGTACAAATTATATGAAAATATATATATATAATACCAAAATAATTCATTTTTTTTATAAATAATTATTTTGAAATGTTAAAAATTAGAAAAAGCTCACCAATTAATTTATATTGTAGAAGGTCAAAATTGGGTGTCTGTTGAATCACCAATATTCAGATTGTAAAAGCTAGTCTTCTAGGGTTGTTGTTCTCCTTTTATACTTCACCCAAGAAGAGTCCTTCACCAAGACTCCTTCGTAAGTGGCACCTTCAGCTTTCTTTGTAGGAGTCCTAGCCTGATTTTATTTCCTTATTTAAGAGCTTGTTTCCTTATATGATTCCACCACCTTTTTTTTTTGCCTCAATCTTTTTGTCTCCTTCCTTCAGCCTTGGTTCCATTTGTTATCATCAAACCAATTCAGCAAATCCTGTAAGAGTCTAACATTTATGTTGAGCCTTAACCTAAGTAAGCGGGAAGCATTCTATACTTTATGTTAGAGAAGAGTTGGGGGATTATTTCTAATCAAATTATATTACTTTATTAGACACTATTTTTGAAATATCATAAATTTGTCTTAATATGAAGTGTTATTAGTCCTTTCCCTAATTTATGTAGGATTATTATGTTATTTGTATTTTTTTAATTCATAAAATATGTTGGATTGCCAATATTCAGGTTGCAAAAGCTGCTCTTCTAAGGTTGTTTTTTGCCTTTTATACTTCACCCTAGAAGAGTCCTTCTCCAAGACTTGTTCTCGTAGTTAAGTGGTATCTTCAACTTTCTTTGTAGGAGTGCTAGCCTGATTCTGCTTGCTTATTTAAAAGTTTGTTTTCTTATACGGCCACCTCCTTTTATGTTCGCTCTCTGTGATTTTGTATTCTAAACTCAGTTCTGTTTATCATCATAAAAATAGTTTAGAAAATCTTGTAAGAGTCTAATATTTATGTTGAGCCTTAACCTACCGCTTGAATATGTACTTCCAGAAGTAAGAGGGAGCGTTCTATACTTTTTGTTAGAGAAGAGCTGAGAGCTTATTTCTAATCAAATTCAATTACTTTATTAGACACTATTTTTGAAATATCTAAAATTTGTCTTAATATGGGTGCTTTAGTCCTTTCCCTGATTTATGTAGGTTTATTATGTTATTCATATTTTTTTACATTTAAGATCTACACATTTAAATGAATTATTTCATATTTAATCTAAAATGTTACTTACTTATTCCGTCATATAGAATCGTCAGAGATAGTTGAATCATAAATATATTTTACTAGCAAAATTACCTTTGATAAAAATTCATGACATTAATATTTGATAAAATATTCTTGAAAATTTAGAAGACAATATGCATTCGGAAATACGTATTTACTGAATGCTCATATAGAAGATTATTGAGGTAGTGCTATGTGCGGGCCACTTATCAAGTTAATAGTATCCAATAGTTTAAATATCAAACTCATAGTTGGATCGGTTCGGTTTGATTTTTTAATTTTTGGTTTAGTGAAAATGTCAAATACAAACCAAACTATTTTAAATTTGATTTAGTTCGATTTTTACAATTTTGATTCGATTTATTTTGATTTGTGAAATTAATTGAACAAATTCATTTTTAATAGACTGGTAAAATAAACAATAAGTTACTATTCAACACTCTTGTCAAGAACAAAAGAAGCCAACAAATAATACATCTTGGAGAATAGAATTTGGTTGTGGAAGAGTATTAATTTCATATTAACTATTAAGCAGAGAAGATAATTCCTAATTCTGTGATAAAGGTAATTTCATGGATATTAAGAGTTGTGTGTCAAGTTTCCAGCAATGTAACCGAAGGTGTTGGATATATTATCTATACATGAGTAATTATTAAGTGCACTAGATGAATTCAAAATGAAATTTAAAGAACAAGCAGTAATATCCAACAAGCTTTACTGTACACACTTTCTACAGATCATAAGACGAAAAGGCTTATCGTTACCTTAGTTAAATTAGGATGGTCAAGTTTATGCCACACTGAAACTTCTTGCAGCGCTATGTATTAAAGATTGAAGAATAAGATTAGAGCGCTAGGTATTGTTGAAGAAGAAGAAGAAGAAATTGGCAAATAATTTGTTGTAGTCAGTCAAGTGAAAATAATTTGTTATAGTCAATCAATTGGTGACATTAAAGAGGAAAAATTATTAATTGATTGCATTATGTCGGAGCCGCAATAAAAGGCAATTAGCCAGTTAGTGGAAGTAATAATTAAATATTAAAATTATGAAATATAAATATATAATACATACAATAATGCTAAATTTTGGTTTTTCGATTTAACCGAAATTAATTACTTTAAAACCGACAACCAAACCAAATTTTTAAATTTTTAAAATTTCACACCGAAACCAACCGAATAAATCGAAAAAACCGAAACTGAATTTTAAAAAAATTTGGTTCAGTTATTGGTTTATTGCTATTGGATTATTAGGTTATTGGGTTTTTAATAATTTTGAAAAAAAAATTATTGGGTTGTCGGTTCGGTATCGATTTTTACTATTAGGTGATCGGGTAATTAATCAAAAATCGAACCTATAAGAACTTAAAATCGATAAACTGAAAATTGATAAAAACTATTTCATTGGTTAGCATCATATTTGACCCTAACTCCAATATAGATCATCCTCACTCCCTTACCAGAACTTAAAATCGATAAACTGAAAATTGATAAAAACTATTTCATTGGTTTGCTATTGGTTTAGCATATTTAAAAATAAAAAATAGATAAATCAAATCAATAATGTATAAAATTGAACCAAACCGATCGATTCACACCCCTACCTCTAAATGATTAAAAAAAAATCTCCTCCTAATAAAAAGCTAATTTAATTTTTAGAAAATTCAAAAAAGTTTACTTACCCATTTTTTATCAATCTTAAATGAATTGGATAACCAACTCATTTAAAATGGGTAAATTTGAATAAATACTCAAATAACTTACCTATTTTGCCTTTCCTAATTGGATCTTTCATTGGTCGCTTTCTATAATAGTCCTACTTTTAATTTCTGTCCCTCTATTATTGACTTTTCATATATGCGATTCGGTTGATGTGCCTATATATAAACACACACAAAGTCCATTAGGGATTAGAAGTTAGGGAAGTAATATCAGCCATGACTTCTATGTGGGCAATACTAGTAGTAGTTTCTATTGTGTATGCCTTGTATGAGCTTCTAAATATCCACAAGAGAAAAAAGTTACCTCCAGGTCCTAGGGGGATTCCCATTTTAGGACATCTTCATTTGTTAGGGGAAAAACCACACCATGATTTACAAAGGCTGTCCAAGAAATATGGTCCATTCATGTATATGAGACTAGGACTAATACCTACATTCGTTGCCTCGTCTGTCGATTTAGCCGAGAAATTCCTCAAGACATATGGTCATATCTTTTCTACTAGGCCTCGTAACGAGGTAGCTACGTATTTGTCATATGACTATAAGAGTATGATATTTGCAGACTATGGACCATATTGGCGCAACATGCGCAAATTGGTCACCCTACACCTTTTGACTAATCAAAAGATCAATTCATTTCAATTCATGAGAACGCAACAAATTGAGCTTATGATCGAATCACTTAAAAATCACCGCGTTGTTGTTGATCTAAGCGCAAAAGTTGCATCCTTGAGTGCTGATTTCACTTGCTTGATGGTGTTTGGAAAGAAATACATGGATGAAGATTTGGACAAGAGGGGATTCAAAGCTATACTGCAAGAGGTTGTGTATTTAGCTGCAATACCAAATCTTGGAGATTTCTTCCCCTACCTTAGTGTAATTGATCTCCAAGGACTCACTCGCCGACTGAAGGATCTCTCAAAGGTGTTTGATGAATTTCTTGAGAAGAGTATCGATGAACATGTCCAGTCTCGTGACCAAAGGCAATCCAAAGACTTTGTGGACATCATGTTGGACCTTATGCAATCAGGAGAGACAGAATTTCAGTTTGACCGTCGCCATATAAAAGCCATTCTTATCGTAAACTATTTCATCTCCTCTATAAACTTCTACTATTATATGCTCATCATACGAGTATATTTGTTCGTACTAACTTCCCTTGTTCCCTTTTCTATTACAGGACACGCTTGTTGCAGCAATCGACACTTCAACAACATCAATAGATTGGATACTAACAGAGCTTCTTCGGCATCCTCATGTGATGAAGAAACTCCAAAAAGAGTTAGAAGAAGTGGTAGGCCTTGAAAGAATGGTAAAAGAATCAGACTTGGAGAATTTGAAGTACTTAGACATGGTTGTAAAAGAGGGAATGAGGCTGCATTCCGTAGTGCCAGTAACGCAACGTAAGGCCATGGAAGATTGTGTAGTTGATGGCTTTCCTATACGGAAGGGATCCCGAATCATGATAAATCATTATGCAATTCAGAGGGATCCAAATGTTTGGCCCGATCCAGAGAAGTTTTTGCCAGAGAGATTTGTAGGAAGCAGTATAGATATTCGTGGACACGACTTCCAACTTTTACCATTTAGCTCCGGTAGAAGAAACTGCCCTGCAGTCCAGTTGGGGAGTATAGTTGTCCACCTTGTTGTGGCACAATTCCAACATTTACCATTTAGCGCCGGTAGAAGAAACTGCCCTGCAGTCCAGTTGGGGAGTATAGTTGTCCACCTTGTTGTGGCACAATTGGTGCATTGCTTTGATTGGGAGCTTCCAAATGGTATGCAGCCTTGTGATGTGGACGTTGATGAGCACTTTGGGATAGTTACAAGCAAAGAAAACCATTTAATGGCTATTCCTAATTATAGATTAAACGAGTGATGAAAATCATTCTCAATATTGTAAACCTCATCTCTATAAGATAAGGCCTAGATCCTCTTTCGAGAGTTTTTATTGCTAAATAAGGAAAAAAAAAACAGATAAAAACACATTGTATAAGTTTGCTAAAAGAAATCTATAATTACAAGGTGTTGTATTATGTCGAATGGCCTTTTAAGTTATTGTAATTATTATTATGATGATGATCAATTATTATTTACCATCACACCAAAAGCTATAATTGATAGGAATGGCAAAATTTTAGTTTTTAATCAAGTTTAGCAAGCAAGCATCATATTTGACCCTAACTCCAATATAGATCATCCTCACTCCCTTACCTATATCTCGCCATAGGTAGGATTATATTATAACTTGACCTAATATATACATATACATATATATATATATATATATATATATCATATTATTTCGTATCATATCATTACCATTATACTATACTAAAAGTATAAAGTCTCTAAGAACCTTATTTATTTAATTAATAAGTTACTCTATTCATTTCAATTTATGTGGCATTTTTTGAGTTTCAATATTCAAATAAATTTATTTTTTACCACTAGTTTTTAATATATTTTTTAAATATTTGGTATTATCAATTATTATAATCTATAGGACTTTTCATGTAATTTGCAAATGTATAAATTTTATTTCAAAAAATTTAAAATTTAACACACAAATTTATTATCAAATTTAAAGTATTTAACTCTAAAAAAAATATCACTGAGACACAATAATAATTTTCATATTAGTCGCAATGGAAAAGTCACCATTATTATTACTTCAATCTTTTGACCGGTTCATTACCTATAATGAGAAGTCTTAAGTAAAGTCACAATCATAACTATTCAAACTTTTCATATTTTACCAAGGATAAGGAAAAGGGTGCAAACGTACTCCACAATTTTGTGATCTAAAATTGATGCCATCTCTCATTCAAAAAGTAGTATCTACGTCATTGTCGTCTATCTTTTATTGAATTAAAAAAATTAAATTGATTTGTATTTCCAAAAATATTATATTTTTTAGAGAAAAATATCAAAAACACATATTAACTATTTTTTTTTTAGTTTTACATCTAAATTATCACTTATTAGTTTGAGAAACGCACATCTATTTTATTTCACTCTCACCATGGTGTATCTGATATACTCTCTCTTTTGTTTTAAAAAAATCACATCGCATGAATAAAATACTCCACCTTGATAAAAAATAAATAAATTATAATATTGATTAAAGTTAAATATTAAAGTATTATTATTATTACAAAAATTATAAACCAAAATAGAAAATCTCTTTTTTTAACCTCACTCCACTACTTCCTCTCCCGTGTCACCCCACCCCGAACCAACCAATATTTTTTAAACAAAAAAAGTTATAAAATTTTTAAAAGAAATTCTTACTTTTTATCCCCACCCCTCCCCACTTAAATAATAATTTAGATATTATTTTAATTTTTTTAAAAAAATTAATTTAACCCTACCCACCAGTCTAATCCTTTGTTTCATTTCGTGCTCATTTTTAGATTTTTTTTAACTTGCCGCAAGACCCTTTTTAAAATAATTTTTTAATTTCTATTGTATTCTGTCATGACCTGATCTTTCAGGTTATGATAACACTTGTTAGATCTCACTTAAAGACAAGCCAACCCAATACACACGGTACCTGTCCTAATAGTTAGGAATAACGATAACTATCAACATACAAAACAAACCAACAACAACTTATCCCAGAACTTGAAAGTCACTTGTACAGAGCTACTACAGACTCAAAAATAAAAATATATACATGGGTAGACTAGTAGAATACAATACAAGCCAAAACTAGATATGTACAAGGCTAATATCTATATACAAAAGACAGTCAAATAACAGAAGGAAACTGTAAAAGATCCCAAAAAGTTATTGGTGCTCACCGAAAGTCTTCTGAAGTGTCTACAATGCCTCTAGATCAACAGTCACAGCTCATACCTAGACCTGCACCACGAGTAAATGCAGAAAAGTAGGGGTGAGTACTGGTCGAAGGCACCCAGTCAGGGTTGATTGAGTGAAATATAGTAAATACAATAAGAACAAATACAATAAAATGCTACGGTGCTAGTTATCTGAACCCGGGTCAAATGATAAGCATGTTTATAGAACCATGGAACCTTAACTGAATGAAACCCAGTAATGTACAATGATACCAGTTGACAGAACCCAAACCAGAACTATGTCACATTGTCACACGATCGAGGTATAGTGTTATACGTGGCTGTAAGGCCTTAGTGTTTATGCTTGTACGCCAACTCGACCCCCTTTATACCCAGAATGTACACCTACGTATAATTAAGGTGTGTGTATAGGTATAGGGGTACAGGGACCAGTAACAACTGGTATGAGATCTCAATCAATGCTAGATATAATATCACATGGGGACTCAAACTCCTAAATATCACTCGATGCCTCGAACCCCTCTACCAGCAGTCGTGGTCTCGAACCCCCTCCCCGACCTAGGCTTCAGCCGAGGAAGTCAGTCAGGGCCAAGTGATCTGACAATCAACTGAGCCTCTAACCTAGGAAAAATCAATTGGGCCTCAAACACAAGAACAGTCAACTAGGCCTCGAACTCAGTAACAATCACCAGGGCCTCAAACCCTAGAATAGTCATCTGCTCAACTGGTCTACCAAGATTTATGCCTCTTAAGTCACACTATGTATATATGTAAAAATACAGTCTCTGAACAATGCAAATTTAGGGCAGCACTAGGTTAAGACCCATAGAGAGCAAATAATTAAATGTATCCTACACATCCAAAATATATTAGCACCCCAATCGGTGAGAGTAACAAGTAACCAGGGCAACAATGGATAGGCTAGCTGGTAAATGTAACACCAAATTCCCACAACATCGGATAATCCATCTAAATCCTAGGGTATATCATATATCTTACAATCAGAATTACAACCCCATCACTAAACAACCAGAGGTCCAGTATAACAGTATATCTTAACAGCAGATTCACGGTACTTAGTCAAGAAACCGATAACTAATCTCCCAAAATGTACCATGTTTCCCCTGGTACCAGACAACCCAACATGTATACTAGTAGACAAATAGGCATACTTATCAAAGGAAGTAGTATAAGACCATGTCTAGTCGTAAATAGGTTTGTTCCAGTATAGAAAAATTTTCAAGTATCCAGAATAACCATAGACAACCCAACTACCAAGTATAACAGGTATCCAAAACAACAAGTGTCAACAAAATCATTTTAAGAAAGTTTAAATATGTAACATGGAATACAATCAATAACCATACTCTCAAGTATCACATATCGTTAACATCAAGCTATTAACCCATATAGACAAGTATTAAGTCAGGTATACATACCAATCACGTGGCATAAGTTTACATTTAACCTTTACCAAGATCATTCACAGTGTAACAGTGCTAAAACCAGCTAGTATAATTATTATAGCTATTACAGTACTCAAGACAGTAATCATAAGCCCAACTCATCATGTATATCCTATACTCAGTAAATCCCAACCATATACAAATATATACCACATAATTCAGCTCAGTCTAGGGAAGGAGAGCCTTAAGTAGGACATAATCATAGCATACATGACAAACAACTAGAATCATACCGAATAGAACATAAGTATCAATATCAATAGGTCCAGCTCACAATTCTGGCAATCCCAACTACTCAAGTATGACAACCTGTCTATGTGCAAGAAGAGAATCAGTATAGCGATCTCCAATGGATCCTCAACGATCAATCATTTATCCCATTAGCTTAATTAGCTAAAATATAACAGGAAATTGACAAGCTAGGTATACATGCTCTCAACGCACCCAGCAGATATCTAAATAATCACAATTATCTGCAATTGTGACCATACCCCACATATACAACTCTTACCTTTTTCTATTCCCTTATGCAAACCATCCACATAGATTAACCACAGTTGGGCTCACAAGCTAATCGAAGTTAAAATAGTCACAGACAATAGCTAATATAATCACATTCACACGTGGGGACTTTAGTCCCTTTTCCTTTCTTTTCAGTCATCAATCTTCACAATAATAACAAATCTTGAGTATAGTAAACAATTAGAGAGCATCCTAATATAGCAGATTATTTTACATATCGATCATCAGTAACTTTAACATGATAGCAAATATCCAAGAATGTAATGAATAATCACATGCTAATTATCGATATCCTCAATCACCGTCAAATATTCAAAAATACATCTGAAATCCAGCAATTCCATGTCTAATAGATCAACCACTGCAATATAGCACCAAAGAAATGTCTCGACAAATAGGGTCCTCAATGGGTCCACAATAACACTGCAACATGTACCTACAAGTCATCAGATCCATGTACAACAAGGGCATTAATCAGCCCAACAGACATAAGAAACAACTCACAATGGCCAGAATAGGTTCGGGTGTGATCTCTAGAATCTCCTCTATCCTGGTTCTCAATTGATGGAAATGTAACCTCTATATTAAAGTCAATTGCTCTTCTTGGAATTGCCCTAGCAAATTAGCAGGAGTATATCCAAAAACTCACAACTATAAAAATTAACTCTCCTATAGAAGCCTCATCTATCACATCTTAATCATGGGCCGAACATGCCAACCATTTGGTCGGTATAATCTTTGAGCCAGAGTATAAAGCATAATCTCAGCCAATGTACGACTAACAAACCTCTGCCACATTACTGAAAATATACCAGGTACAACAGTCATAGCGTAACCATCTATCCCAATAAGATAAGCTAATCCATATCCAGGATAACATCAAGGTCAAGCCTATCTAGCAAGTATCAAGTCTACTTGAATATCACTGCTTTGAAGAGTGACCACACCTAATGCCCCACTAAAGACAATACATGAATCTAGGATAACAAAGTCTCAAAACTCATACTCAAGCAAGTAAAAAAATAATCGATATATATAAAAAGGTAGACCTAAATCAAATTAAAAAATAGAGCCATCTGGTGGAATAAAATATTAATATCGATGGCGAACTCGTCTAAAGCCTATTCAAACCAAGCTAGGGTTGTATGAGAATGGATCTAACAGCCTCCATTTCTCTTGTCGCCTTTATGACCTATGTCCAGCCCTCTAACCCTAATAGTTGATAGGGGAGCTAATTATCACACCCCTGGAGGGTACCCTAGACATAACCGGCACTCAAAGACTATTGCTAGTTCCAATTGAACCACTTGACCTTATCACATTCATTCATTTATTCATTCATTCATTCATTCATTCATTCATTCATTCATTCATTCATTCATTCATTCATATATTCTACAAATCAGCGGAAGACATAAAGTAATAAATGGGCTCATCATCATCTAGTCTCAAAATAATGTTATAATAAGAGGCTAGTAGGAAGAACTAGCTCACAATCTTACATCAACATTCGACTCTAGTCTATGAAGCCTCTATCACTAATAGGTGGTGCCAATGACAGACCCATGGCTACCTCAATCAAAATAAATGCTAAGCAACTCTAATTCTAAAGCAAGATGAAAATATTATATGAATCTTTCGAAGTAAGGAAGGCTCACCAATCCGCTGGACGTCCAAAGATGCTCAACAAAATGCCTACTGATGATCTTTATCTCATATATCTGCATCATAAAACAATGCAGCGCCAGAGTGACATCAGTACGTGGAATGTATGATATGTAAATGGGCCAAAAGTAAGCGAAACAACATAATAACATAGAATAATATTAGCTCATCAGGTACTCATTGTTTTCTCAGAGTAATAGATACTATTACATTAACATTCGTCAAGACTCATTTCATTACATTAATATCTGAGTACTATCAAGAGGAAAACTATATGGGAGTTTCTCAGATCTACACCCATCACCTATGAGCAGGTGATAGCACAACATTACCTATGGCGTTGCTTCATCTGCCCAATACCTTGCCGGGGCAAAGGGTGTACATTATTGAATCCAGATTAGAAATAACATCATGTCCTCTTTTCGAACTATGGAAACATCTGTTTCTTATGGTCCAATCCTCACCTATGCTGGCCACGTAGTTATGAGGGTGTATGGGATTCACTCTTACCCATTTCAATACTCAATACTCCTCCCATAGACTCAATGTGCTCATACATATTAGCATTCATCCTTTGTCCTCATTTAGTCTCCTTCAGACTTGGACATCAATTCATTATTCATTCATTAGCTCGAGAAATTAGGAAATATTCCTTTAAGATTATGTTCAACCTCTTTGATGCTCTCAATTCATTATCACCAACCTTCAATTCGTTCAATTCAGGACCCAGACCATAACCAGCAAATATAATTATGTGATCAAGGCTCTAGACAATAATCTCTAGGTTTGTTCTTGAACTCATTAGCAAAATAATCATGTAGGGTTATAAAATCATACGGCTCATTTGTTTAAACCATGTGAACAAGTAATTCAGTTATGATATCCATCATTCACGAAAATATATATAAGGCTCAATCCTTATCTTCTTTCATGCATACTTTTAACAGTTAACATATAGGATTTATACGATATCTCATGAACAATATTCAATTTAAGAAAATAAATTTATGATGATCATCAACATGTGAATATATATATAATTTCTCAAGAAAATAATCAAGAATCATATCTATAAGCTCAAGAACTTTCAACTCACGTCTAAGACCATCTGTGGGGCACATGGGAGAACAATCTCATGATTTGGATAGTCTTATATACCTGGGATGAAGACAATGTGAATCCTGACAAGAATTTGACTTGAAATCTTCAACTCCTCTCTCTTCTCGCTTCTCTTTCAATCCTAGGTCTTTTTCAGAGACTTAGAATGACTTAAGAATTGGTTATAAACCATTTTTACTCTTAGAACGACCTATTTTCGTCATATATTAAGTTTAGGAGGAGTTTGAAAAGGTCTAGGATTCCCCTCAAGAAATTCAAAAAAGTCATTTTTGGGACGCGGGGTCCGCCATCCAGACTGTGTATTTTTTTTGGTATTTTTGGTCGAAAACTGCCCGAATGAGCTTTCTAACCAAAATAAGTATTAGCCCACGATGCAGGTGCATCGTAGCCCCGTCGCGCATCCTCACTAGTTTGCGTTTTATTGCAAAAAATTATTTTTTGACTCGTTTGCTCTAAAATTGAGTCGAGGCTACTATCCTAACTTGTTTTTTGTGTTGATCACAAATCTAGTATTAGATTTTCCATTGGAGCTTCGAAAGATGCTTTGTTTACATGATTCCATTCTAGGGGTATTTCGATAATCTCATGGAGTGTTACACTAATCTGGCGGCCCGCAAAGTTAGGTGTGCTGCTCTATGCTCTAGGCACTCTCTCAGCCAGTGGTCTAATGCTCTATAATGAAAACAACCCTAAGAGCCTCAAGCTTCGCTAGCCCGGCTATGTTGTCCTGACTCGAAAGCCCTGGAGCTTTGGCCTGCAAAAAAAGATGATCTAGCTTGTCCTGATAAAGTGGTGTCACTGTCCATCTGTCTATGTTTAGGCAGATAAGAAGAACCAGCCTGACTGGAAATATTTGTACCTCAACGGCCACCCTCAGATGCCTGCAACGATGCCTGATATGGATGGATTGACTGATCCTATTGAAATCTCATCAGTAGTCTTTCACTTTGTCCCCTAGAACCTGATCGTGATCCACTAAAGTCTCCATCACATCGAGGACATTTGTCGCTGCCCCCTTAGGCCACATGAGTAATCTATTCTATAGAATAGACGTGATCAACAATATCTAGATAGGATCGGCCCAAAGTCACCAATAAATGTGTCCCCATCCGCAATTGTGATCTCAGGCCATGCACAAAATAATAGATCTGCTCCTCCTTTGTTTGTAGAATAGCAGTGGCATATCTATAGAGCATCTGGAACCTCGCCTCATACTGAGTCATCATCATCAGGCCTTGGTCTAGTCAAATAAATTAATAATGAAGTTTGTCCCTAAGGTTCCCAGGGACAAATCTGGTCAAGAATTCCTTCGAGAACTCTACCCAAGTCACTGACGATGCATCAGCTGGTCTGGTATCCTGAAAGGTCTGCCACCACTACCTAGCTAGCCTATCCAACTAATAGGTCGTAAACTCTACGCCTCTAGACTCCAGTAATCTCAATGCCTATAACCTCTTCATATAAAATGTTAGAAACTCCTGGGCATCCTCTCTGGCCTCTCCTGAGTACCTAGGTGGATTCAATGTTAGAAAATACCCAAGCATCCGTCGATCCTAGAAAGGGGTAGCTCCCTCTAGCTGTATAATCGGAGCCTCTGGAATGGTATGCTCTACTAGGGCCTCTGTTGGAGAAGCTGGGGCCGGTGCTCCACGCCCTGTTAACAACTACTAGATAACCACCTATATCTCAGGTGTAACCACAAAAGCGACTAGGGGCTATGGGGGAACTAACACCTCCTGCTGTGAGGGAACTAGTGCCTCTAGTTGTGGGGGAGTTGGGGCATCCTATCGCTGCTCACCGGGGCTCTAAGGGCTGCTCCCTATTAGGGACTGATGGTACAACCCTACCTTGGACCAAAGTTTAACTCCCACGCGACATATCTGAGAAAAGGATTAAACTATCAGATTCTAAAAAGTCAATAGACCATACTGCATGAACAGAATCAACAGCAAAAGAAGTTTCCTAAGTATCTTGTAGCCTCTCGAAGATACGTCATGGATGTCGCCGCATGCATTCGTTAGATTCTACTAGACGGTAGCTCTATACAGATGAGATCAGTGAACCTAAAGCTCTGATACCAATAACTCAAACTTAATTTTAATTTTATGATCTCATCCGGAGTCGCAAAGATACAATTCATACATGTAATGTGAATAGAAACGACATTTCAGACTCAATGGTGTAGTCTAAATTTCCATCAAAAGTAATTTTATTCTAATGTGGGTTCCACTTCTCAATATCAAAATCTACCAAAGGGACCAAAACACACCTAAAAACCCAAAGAACCGAACAAAAGGTCATCCTAGACCAAACTCGATGTTCTAGAGATAAGCGTACCGTAAGAATTTTCATTTGGGCACATTTACCAAGGACATTGACTAAAACCAACTGTTGATCTATTTTGGAGGCTAAATTTACAAAATTCGACATAATTGCACTGAACATTCTCCTTTCCTAATTTTGCCGTGATTTGTTCCTAAAATAATTAAAACAATGATATTTGATTATTACTCCTTCACTCAGGGTTTAGTTTAGCTCTCATTTCTTTATCCTTAGGTGTCAGTTAAATCAAACCTTTCTCAGTAGGTTCGGTTGAATTAAACTGATTTTAGTTAGGAAATACTATACAATACATAGCTCAATATCTATTTTGTTATATTATTTTTTTCCTAACGATTACAATCTTTTTACATTTGACTGTGATTTCTAATCATACATATGGAAATTAGGTAAATCTGTATCATTCGCGAATGAAGTTGATGATAATCAATAATATTGTCGAGCTACAAGACCCTTAATGTGAGTAAAAAAAGGCAGTTGTTTGCTGAGGTTACACAACCATCTTCATATTTGTAGGCTGTTGTCACCATTTTTTTGTTTGTTCATTCGAATATAGAACATTTTGATACAAGAATCACACAGTAATTCAAGAAGATTTATTTTTTACTTTTCCCAGAAGGGAGCACATTCAATAGTCAAATAGCATATTATAGTTTCAGACAGCCTATGATTCCTTCTTTTTTCTTATTCTTATTGTATTTATTATTATGGGTATGTTTGGTACGGAGGAAAATGTATTCTTGGAAAGTGTTTTTCTGAAAAATGAGTTGTTGATTTCTAATTTATTTTCTCATATTTGATTAGTAAGTGAAAAATATTTTTTATTGTTTGGTTAATGAATAAAAATAATTTTTTTTAGAAAAAACTTCTAATTTTAGCTAGAGAGTAAAAAAAATTTGTAGAAAAATAATTTCTATCAGAAATTATTTTCATAATTTGGGGGGGGGGGATGATGTAAAAAAATTAAAATTTTCAATATTGATTTTTTTTGTTTTTGTATTTTTAACTTTTTTTGTATGGGATGGGGCTGGAGATGGGGTGGGATAAAAAAAATTAAAAAGTTTTAATTTTTGTAAAAATAAATTGTTACTTATTTTTGTTTGTGGGCGTCCACAAATCAACTAACTTCAGATAGACATGGTGGAACCGCCTTCCAAGAGACCTTGATTATGACTGCTGATTTCCACAAGGCATGGAGTCTTTCGTGATCTACCTTCGTTAGAATTATGGAGTTTGGGTTCTCCTCTTGTCTGTTCTCCACTTCCATATCGCACATGTCCGGCAAGTCATAGACTTGGTTTAGGGTATTTGATTTTCCCATAAGTATTTCTTTGAAGGTTTGGACCTTATTTTTGTCCGGTGGATCTTGGGGTTCAGGTTGTCGGAGTAACTGTGGTTGGGCCGGAGTTTCAGAGAGAGCATACATTGGATTCCCATATATCTATTATTCAAATATTACTCTCTACAACACTTGTTATCTTGTATTTTATTATTTCATTTACCTCGAAAGAATTTCACTTGTCCACTCAAGTTCTAGTGAATAAGAATTAGTCAGGTTAATAGTAGAAGGCAGCAGAAGAAATAGTTATGGATCCTATA
>DF357571.1:101399-114104 GCA_000787875.1 Solanum virginianum
GATTTCTCGGGACTTAGCCCAACTTACCACTTAGCTTTCTCATCTAAGTTCTTTAACTTAACTGAAAACTAGTATCAACTGAAGTGATTCAAAACATGCTAGGTTCCTCAGCTAATATGCAAGAACCAGGTCTAAAAATGTATTTCTTGAATTTAGCTTAAAAAGGTACTCATACTAGTCTTTCCTTTCTTGAAATAATATCAAGATTTTCAAGAAAACTCATCAATAATAAATCTTGTTCATCAATGAATATAAATTGGATGACAATACTTTAATTTCACAATATAAAAACCAAGATCATAACGTTCATCAAGATATCTATGGAATTCAGCATGAAAATTAACATGCTTTACAAAGTTTACAGGAATTTAATCTCAACAATTATTTGAAAGTTCATGGCTGAAAACTAGTTTCTATTCTTAGAGATATTCTTGAAATTAATAGTTTTAGGGTGGCCTTACATACCTTGGAAAGAACCTTGGTGAATTGGAGAAATTTTCTTAAAGAATTGGAGCGAAATCTTGACTTTATTTGCGCTTGAACTTTACTTGGAAGGGTTTTCGAATGAATAGATGTGAAAAACAAACCTTTTTGGACCTTAATCCGACTTAAAAATATCTAATTTAAGATTATGGGGTGTGGAAAAGGTCAAAATTATCCCTCCCAATTAAAAGCACAAAACTGCACCAAATTTACACTAGTGCGCGACGCGCACTAGTGTTAATTCTCACTTTTTCATAAATTTCCAATTTTCGTCAAATTTTGGAAAAAACCCAAGTGTCGTTCCGCATTCCAAGTGCATCTCGAAAGGGGTGTGGAAACCTCATTATTTTTTATTTTCTTGGAAAAAATTAATTCACGTTTTTTCTCGTTAAAGTCTAGTCGAGACTATTTTCTGACTTAGTTTTTCGCACTGATCGCAAATCCAGTTTTGAATTTGCAATCGAAACTTGGGAAGACATATGACACGCAAGGTCAATTCTAGGGGTATTTGGTGTTTTCACTGGGTTTCACAATATGTCCCCCTTGGGATCATTCATCCTCGAATAGTAACGGTATAAAGAATTTAGCTTAAGACAACACCATTACCACACTTTAACTAACATAAGTCTTAAGTATGTAAGCTTACCTTCAAGGTCCTCATTTTGGCTAATGAACTAGTGTGGATACTTAGCATTCATGTCTTCTTCTGCTTCCCATGTGGCTTCTTCCACGAATTAGTTTCTCCACAACATTTTCACCGATGCTATCTTTTTGGTCCTTAACTTGCAAACTCGTCGGTCTAATATTTGTACTGGGATCTCTTCATATGACAAGTTATCTTTAATCCCCACACTTTCAACTAGGACAACTAGAAAGGGATCTCTCAAGCACTTCTTAAGCATTGAAATGTGAAACACTGGGTATGTGACACTTAATTCTGTCAGTAACTCTAACTTGTAAGCAACGCTACCCACTCTTCTTAGGATTTGATAAGGCCCAATATATCATGGACTGAGCTTCCCCTTCTTCTCGAATCTCATGAGTCCCTTCATTGGAGATACCTTCAAGTACACCTAATCGCCTACCTCAAACTCTAAGTCTTTTCTTCTAACATTCGTGTAAGACTTTTGTCTGCTCTGAGCTGTCTTGATCCTCTCCTGGATAATCTTCACTTCTTCCAAAGCTCGATAGACTAAATCAGGTCCTATTAATCCAGCCCCACCAACTTCAAACTACCCTATGGGTCATCTACACCTCCTCCCATAAAGAGCCTCATACGATGCCATCTGTATGCTAGCTTGAAAGTTATTATTATAAGAGAACTCAATCAAAGGTAAATGATCATCCCAGTTATCTTTAAAGTCTATCATGCATGCCTTCAACATATCTTCCAATTTCTATATATTCTACTCTGCTTGCCCGTCTGTCTGTGGATGGAAAGTTGTGCTAAGATTCACATTCGTACCAAGCCCCTTGTGAAAGGACTTCCAAACCTGTGTTGTAAACTAAGTTCCTCTGTCTAGAATAATAGATATAAGGACTCTGTGAAGCCTAATAATCTCCTTAAAATAGAGTTTGGCATAATCCTCAGCTGTATCAGTCATCTTCACAGGTAGAAAGTGAGCTGATTTGGTCATTCTATCTACGGGATCAAGGTAAGCCTGTTACAAAGTCCATATTAATTATCTCCCATTTCGATTCCAAAATTTCTATGTTCTGGGCTATACCACAGGGCCTTTGGTGTGCAACCTTAAGTTGTTGGCAATTTGGGCATCTAGATACAAACTCTGCAATGTCTTTCTTTATACCACCCCACCAATGGACTTCTCGGAAATCTCTATACATCTTTGTTGCACCAAGGTATATAGAGTATATGACATTATGAGCCTCAGCCAAGATCCTATCTCTAAGGCCGTCAACATTTAGCATACACAACCTGTCTTGGTATCTCAGGACGCAATCTCCCCCTTTTGAGAATACTAATACTTTCTGCTTCTGAACATCTTCTTTTAATTGTTGAAGGATGGATCCATTTCTTGCTTTTATTTCACTTTTACCACCAAGGATGACTCCAACCCATTTCTGACAATAGACCCACCTTCGTCAGAATCTCCAATCTGCACCCCCAAACGGGCTAGTCCGTGAACCTCCTTAGCTATTTACTTTCATACTCAACATGAGATATGCTCCCATGGTAACCCTACTAAGAGCATCAACAACTACATCAGCTTTACCTGGATGATAGAGGATACTCATATCATAGTCTTTTAGCTGCTCCAACCATCTCCTCTTTCTCAAATTCAGCTCCTTTTAGCCAAATATATACTGCAAGCTCTTATGGTCCATGAATACATCCACGTGTCCACCATATAGATAGTGTCTCCAGATCTTCATAGCAAACACCACCGCAGCAAGCTCAAGATCATGAGTTGGGTAACTCTTTTCATGAATCTTAAGTTTTTTGTAGGCATATGCTATCACCTTGCCTCTCTACATTAATGTACAGCCTAAGACAACTCTAGAAGCATCACACTATACCACGAAATCATCAAATCCATCTGGTAGGGATAAGACAAGCAAACTCTAGAAGTATCATAATATACTATGAAATCATCAACTCCATCTGGTAGAGATAAGACTGGGGTTGTGGTTAGCCTAGTATTTAACTCTTGGAAACTCTTCTCACAAGCTTCTGACCGTTTGAACTTTATCTTCTTCTAAGTCAGCTTAGTTAAGGGAACTGAGATAGAAGAAAACCCCTCTACAAACCATTTGTAGTACCTTGCCAAGCCAAAGAAACTCTTTATCTCGGTGGGAGTCATGGGCCTTGGCCAATTCTTTATTGCCTCAACTTTTTGGGAATCAACTTGGATACCCTCACCAGACATAATGTGCCCCAAAAACGCCACAGATGCTAGCCAGAACTCACACTTAGAAAATTTAGCATAAAGTTGTTGATACTTAAGGGTCTGAAGGGATAACTCTAAGATGTTTGACATGCTTCTCCTTATTATGGGAGTAGATCAGGATATTATTTATGAACGTAATGACGAACATATCTAGGTACAACCTTAACACCCTGTTCATAAATTCTATGAAAGCTGCTGGTGCATTCGTCAGTCCGAAGGACATGACCAAAAACTCATAATGACCATAGTGGGTTCTAAAAGCTATCTTAGGGATGTCTCTCTCTCTCCCTAACTTTAAGCTGATGATACCCAGATCTGTCTTCTTCTGCTTCCCATGTGGCTTCTTCCACGAATTAGTTTCTCCACAATACTTTTACTGAAGCTATCTCCTTGGTCCTCAACTTGCGAACTTGTCGGTAGGTAGCACCCTGAAGTTTGTTAAATAAGTCATCAATTCTAGGAAGAGGATATTTGTTATTAATGGTGACCTTGTTCAACTGATGGTAATCTATGCACATCTATAGAAAACCATCCTTTTTACGCACGAAAAGAACTAGAGCACCCTAAGGTGAGACACTTAGTCTAATGAAACACTTATCTAAAAGATCTTTCAACTGTAACTTTAACTCTCTTAGCTCCGAAAGAGCCATATGGTATGGAGGGATGAATATTGGCTGAGTATATGGAAGAGTGTCTATACCAAAGTCTATCTCCCTATCAGGTGGGACTCTAGGAAGATCCTCAGTAAAGACTTCTAGGAACTCACTAACAACGAGGACAAACTGAAGAGATGGTGTCATAACACGGGAATCCTAAACTCTAACAAGGTGATATAAACACTTCTTGGAGATTAACTTTCTGGCTTTGAGATATGAGACAAACTGAACCTTAGGAATTACTGAGCTACCCCTCCACTCTAAGATTAGTTTGTTAGGAAACTGAAACTTGACTACTCTGGTTCTGCAATCTACGGAGGCATACCCAACGTGAAGTCAATCCATGCCTAGGATGACATCAAAATTCACCATGTCTAACTCCACCAAATTAGCTATAATAGTCTTATGATAAACTGAGACTAGATAGCTTCTATAAATTCTTTGGGCTAAAATAGACCCTCCTGTAGGAGTAGAATCACTAAAAGGCTCAAAAAGGCATTCTAGGTTGACCCCAAACTTCATAGCTACATATAGGGTTGCAAATGACAATGTGGCTCCTAGGTCTAATAATGCATAGACATCATAAGTAAAGATTTTGAGTATAGACATAACCATTCTGGTGAGTTCTCCTGCTCTTGAGTGGTGCCCATGGCATACAAGCGATTTGTGCCCCCATTTGTCCATATTGTAGTATCCCTGCGAGGTGGCTTACCCTGCGGTGCTGAAGAGACTATCTGTGATCTGGTATCTCTCATATTCTGCTTTCCCATAGGGCAATCCTTCAAGAAGTGCCCCACCTGACTACATTTGAAACAACGATTTGTGCCCATAAGGCACTCTCCGGGATGAGACCTACCACACTTACCACAAGTAGGATAACAGTTTGAGCCTTGAGCTACGTTACCTTGTGACTGGATGCCCAGAAACTTGTGGTGCTATGATCCCTGCTCATTCTTGACCTCGGTGCAGGTGCAGTAGAGGTTGAAGGTGCTAGTCCAGCTATCTTAAGTTGAGAAGATGGGTGACTCCCACCTCCAGTTCCTCTATTGCCTGTCTCCTGGCCCGATATCTTGGCCCTCTTACTCCTAAACTCCTCTATATCTTGCATCTTCTCCTCCTTTACCTGCTAAACATATGTCATCAATCAGGTTATATCCATATCCCCAATCCACATCGCATTATTGCCCTCTCTCTTAGTCATTCGAGAGAGCCCGGACATGAAGAGATCCATCCTAGTATGCATATCTGCCACCATGGCTGGAGCGTAACAGGGACAACTGAGTAAACTTGGCCGTACTTCTGTACACTCATATTCTCCTACTTTAGGTTCAAAAACTCGCTTACCTTAGCTTGCCTCATCTCCCTGGGAAAGTACTATCCCAAAATGGCCTCCCCAATTACCGTCCAACTAATAGTTACGCCCTATCTGACTTGCTATTTTTCCACTGATCAAACCAGAGTCCTAGCTACCCTTTTGAGCTGGTAGGCAGCCAACTCAACTCGCTTAGTATCACTAATATGCATAACCTGAAACACCTTCTGAAGCTCCTCAATAAAATTTTTAGGATCCTCTTTCATATTCGTGAACTCTGGTGCGTTCATTCTCAGAAACTCACGAACTCCGACAGTGTCCGACCTATCATTCCTACCATCCCCTTAGCGACCTCCCTGAGTAATGACTGCCTGAGCCAAAGTATAGATAGCTTGGCGAAGCTCAAATTGAAGATGTTTGCTTGTTGTGACTACTCCACAGACACAACTAGACCTCTAGGTTCCTCTGGAATGGCTAGGATGGTTTGCATTTCTCCTGGCTGGGCGTCCTCTGCCCCTTACTAGTCCGTTAGCTCTACTTGGAAGCATGATCTGAAAAACATGGCTTGAACGCATAAGTTAGAAGGGACTTTAAAAAGATATACTCTAAAGCACGGGACAAAGAATAACAATCAATGATGACACTTCCTAATGTCCTGTTGTGTCATGATCCAACCCCGTGGGCAGTGACTAGTGCCCGTCCGGGGCACCCAAACACAACCACTAAACCAACTCAAACTATAATAATAACTTATTTAGAGAAACTTTTGGCAGAGTTTCCTCTGTTTTCTTAACTAACCAAAACCTGCATACTGATAATCCCAGCTAACAGAACATATATACATATATGCGGGCTGATAAGGTCACCGCTGCTGTTAAACTGCCCAACAAACTTAGCATACATACATAATGTACAGACTGTCTGACATGTCCCACATAACTAGCATATGTACCTAATATACAGAGTGACTAACATGACCTACACTCACAGGAGTCCACAAACCTCTATACAGACATACTAAATCATAAGACGGGACAGGGCCCCATCGTACCCACAAATGAATATGATAAAAAGTAGTGAAGTGGCAAGTATACCAAAAGTGGCTCCGAAGCAAAGGAGCTCTTCAGACTGCAACAGGGATCCTACACTGGTGGCCCGCTACTCTGCGCGTCTGTACCTGCAGGCATGAAACGCAGCCCCCGAAGAAAAGGGGTCAGTACGAAATACGTACCGAATATGTAAAGCGGAAAGCACAATTATGGATAAGAGTAAAGGAGCAACAAAGGTATAAATTTCAACCTCATATGCAATTTTCAGAATAAAATGTGTCATTAATCAAAGTACTTACTTGCCAAAACCTAAGGTGCATAGCAGATGAGGCCAACGTACAAATGTAAATGCATATCCCAAAATTTATTGTCCTACTTACTTCGCGGTACATACAACTGGAGGGACAACTGAAGCAGAAGTACAGGGGCAAGTGTACATCCAAAGTGTCAAATGCCTCCGTTTAGGGTTCTGACTCAAATTATAACCTTCACTTCCCTCATATACCAACCTTAGAACAAGTGAACCATTATTTATCCAAAATATTCAACTTCACATAACAGACAAGTGAGCCATCATATATCCAAAATAGCAAACATCACATATCAGACAAGTGAGCCAGGGAAGACCGCTGCACTCACGAATCACTAAGCCAACATATGTCAATTCTGGGCCGCTTGAATAACCGAGTCGCACCCACTAAGGATACGTTCTGGACCGCTTGAATAACCGAGTCGCGCCCAGATACAGTATCCATATATCCATCCTGGACCGCTTGAATAATCGAGTCGCGCCCAGGTACCGTATCAATATGACAAACCTGGACCGCTTGAATAACCGAGTCGCGCCTAGGTGCCATGTTAACATACCAACCCTGGACCGCTTGAATAACCGAGTCGCGCCCAGGTGTAACATCAGCATCGAAACATACATATGTATATATATATATATATATACGGACAACATCATTATCACAAACACCCAAAACATAGATGAAATATTCACACACAGAAATAAGGTCATACCTAAGGGCGAACAATAGTTATTATACCCAATCTGTATCTTATACCCTCCTACAAGACATTTTGGAACTAATTCCAAAGCAATTTGTACTTTCGGGACAACCAAAACCCAAAATTTTTCCAAACTAACTCCCTTCTTTTCAACCTCGCACCACTTACAAACTTGAGTATCAAACGTTCAACTTACCATCTTAAGATCACATCTTACTTAGGTTATGGAAATTACTAAGAAGAGTCTTAGATGGTCTTTCATGCACTTCGGACTTTCCTTCAAAACTAGGAGCTTTTCAAATTTTGGGACCATTGTTCTCTATTGAAAATTCTTTTAACTTAGCAAGTTATACATATTCCTACAATTTACCAACTTCGAAGACCTATCATAAGTGTCCGGACCTAGCATTTAAACCCGACAATACAGACTACTATAGCACTACTATTCAACTCACACTATTTACAAACTTATCAAACTTCCATCACTTACAAACTTATCAAATTGTCTTTCTGTTACAATCTTTAGACTAAACTACGATTTCGTTCCTTTACAGTAATTTCAAATTCTGGAATTGCATTTTGATTTTAAAAAAATGTGGAAAAGTAGCTATTACTAGAAAAATAAGTTTGAAATTTGAATGTGTGTCCTACAATTATTTCATTTCTTCCTCTGTTAAAGGGCAAAGTATTATTTCATGTGTCATTTGTCATGAACAGGCCACAAATGCAAGCACAGATAAAATGTATGACCATCTCTTCTTAGATTATTTTAACAAATAAAAAAATAGAACAAACTAACAAAAGGAAAAACAACACTAAAACAGAAAATTTTTCTTTTAATCATGCATTGAAAGCACAGGAACTTGGCCAAACTACAATGGTCCAACAAAAATGCATTTCATAAATTTGACTTTTTCTACTCATACTCACTTTTATCCCTGATTCACAGTTACACAAACAAGCTTTGTGTACACATTCTAACTTGCAACTAACATTTTGAACATGATAAGGATATTGAAACTTTATCTATACAAGCCATCATAATATACTTAACGGAAAAACTATCACAAGAAAAAAAAGAAAGCAAGACATATCTTTACCAGTTAATGCATAAATACTTGAAGAAATTAAAGATAACATTGTATCACACCACTTTGCATAGACAAATCACACAGCAAAACCAAACTAAACAAAGAAAATAAAACTTTTGGCCTTACTGCTCCCATAAACAGTATGCCAGTAAAAAACAAGTACATATAACCATAATCAAACCCACTTTCCTCCGGACAAAGGTGATTTAGATCATCTTACTCACACCTCAACTAATCATTAGGCAAATCTACTGACCACAATAGAACAGATCAACTATTCCCCAATACGAACTCTTACAACGTAGCAAATTTTTCATACTTTCACAACTTACGGACTTTAAATGCTTAAGAGTCACAAATATGGCTAATTTCTATAGGAGTACTAAGAAACAAACATAAGCCATGTTTAAGTTTGAATAGCAAAAGAAGAGGGAGTCTGTTCGAAGTACATATGCAACAAGTTACAATCATGCCAAAGAACGAAATGCTTTACATACCTTTCTGCCTTCGTCAAACTATCCCAAGCATCAAGACAATCCCAAATCACTCTTCCGGACGTCTAATATCTACAATAAGCATCATAGCGTTCGCAATTAGATACAACCATTTATGGACCTTAAATCCCAAATTTAGTCTCAATTATATAAAAATTTCACCAACATTTCCCCTTAAATTAGGCCATCCCGAGGCTCCACCTCGACCCCATTTCACAACCACCACCAACAACAACAATCACACAATAACAATAAACCATTCCAAGTCCAAAACTTCGCTAATTCGCTAACAAAATTCACTTCGCATCAAAACTGAAAAACAGGGGAAGCATACTCATTATACACACACTTAACACACCCAAACACCTCTATACACTTCTAGAATCAATTTGCATCATTCAAACGTCAACTGAAACCTTACAACGTCAAAGTGCCACATTTTGTTTTCTTACCAAACTGAAAATCTGGACAACCTACAGTTTAAATACATAATTAACATACTCAATCACTTCTATATACTCCAAGAATCATAACACAACGCTCCAATGCCCAACGTAAACTTCCAACGCTAAAACGCTACAATTTAGTACAATTAAAGGCCCCCAAATTTTTGGCCAACTTCAATCATATAACCGATGCTCCAACGCCCAACGTAAACTCCCAATGCTAAAACGCTACAATTTAGTACAATTAAAGGCCCCCAAATTTTTGGCCAACTTCAATCATACAACTAAACAATTTCTAATACTACTTCCACCCCACAGAGCTCATTTCCATAATAAGTAAACACGATTACAAGATTCCAAGACAAAATAATTCATAAACCCAAAATTCCTAAAATTTCGAACCCAACTTATTCAATCTTAAACCACCTTAAGCAAACAATTTTCATGGCTTTATTTTCAATATAATACACAATAACACATAAACAATCTTTAAAATTAGCTAAAACAAGCTTAGGATCAACATACCTTTAAACCCCTTCAAGAAGTTCAAATCATCCATACCGAGTTTCCAAGCATTTTCTCGACAATCCAACGCTACCACACTACTAAGGGGACCCCATATACCAAGATTGTAGCATCAAAATAAAAGAAGGAGCAAAATTTATGAATTTCTTAGGTAGCACTGTAGCTACCCGAGAGCTCACTTATGAATGTTCTCGAAAGCTTTTTTTTCTAAGTGTAATTGCTTTTGTCTTGTGAAGAAGTAAGGCAACACATATAAATGTATTAAAATCCCTACAAAGCCCCACTACTCACAAGTATACCAATAAGATTAAGACAAAACTCAAGTGGGCCACCTCAATTAATTAGTTCAAGACTTTTATTTATCCCTTGCTAAGAATACACTTGTCCACAAATTTAATAAATGGTCTTGAACATATATGTATATATACATACATGTGCACAAATATAAATGTATACACATACACCTCTTTGAAAAAAAAAATCCACTTAAATTCTTAATCTTTTCAAAGATGCACTTAAGTTCCGAATTTCCAAAAAATTGCAACATTAGCCCCACATTTCGTAATTGATCTATAACACCACAATACGGGTTCTAACACATTGCCTCCCCATTATAGATGTGGCGTGCTTCACACCCATAATACGGACTGTACTACACATGATTCCATAGACTCGCTGGGACTATTAAACTTTGTGCTCTAATATCAAGTTTGTCATGCCATTAGCGAACACCCTGGACGTGCCCGGCACATAGAAACCATTTCTTGTCCCAAGTGAACTACTTAGCCTAGCTACTTACTCAATGGAAGACTTAATAGTAGTAAAAAGGCTTTAAATAAGCAACATAAAACTACTAATCTTGTCTGAATAACTGAAAAGAGAAATAACTCAACAGTGGAATCAATCTACTCAGAACTGAAGTATCTAACATATAGTTTATGGAACCTCTTCTAAAATAGTCTGAAAGGACTACTAGGACAGGCCCCAAGTAGCCCGAACTGAAATAAAGACTGAAATGAATTAACATCAATCAAAAGGGCCTCAGACTAAGAGGAGGCCTCACCACTATCTAGAAGTTATCAGATTCTCAATGAAGTGGCTGCTGAGGAACTCTGTCACCTGCGTCTACATCATAAAATGATGCAGGTCCTAAAGACGTCTGTATATGAAATGTAAGATGGCCAAAACATTAACTCAGGATACATACTATTTCTCAAAAAGATATAAACATAACTCATAATAAAGTAACAATAATGATAAATACTTCATATGTTGGAAATAACATGCTGAAAGCTGGTACGAAAATCATAATTTCTTAGCTTGGGGATTTTCTCTAACCGACAACCACCACTATGAGCTTCGTGGTTATATAGCGTCTTACCCACACTGCCAGAGCTATCCCGTACTTTGCCGGGGTAGGGGACAAACGACTAAAGGAGTGGATCCATCCCAAAACTGTGGTATCTCAGTGGCTAATAAGGAAGGCAACTTGGTAAAATCCTATCCTATGCTGGCTACATAGTTTATGAGTTCGAGTAATTAATTCTAGTCTCACTCATATCGGTGCTCAATACTACTCCCAAAACACTTTTATATAGCTCATACTTAAAGACTTGGAATTCTTAAAATCTGTTTTCTCGGGAACTTAGCCCAACTTACTACTTAGCTTTCTCATCTGAGTTCTTTAACTTGAAAATATTTTTATAGCTCATACTTAAAGACTTGGAATTCTTAAAATCTATTTTCTCGGGGCTTAGCTCAACTTACCACTTAGTTTTCTCATCTAAGTCCTTTAACTTAACTGAAAACTAGTATCAACTCAAGTGATTCAAAACATGCTAGGTTCCTCAACTAATATGCAAGAACCAATTCTACAAATGTATTTCTTGAATTTAGCTTAAAAAGATACTCATGCTAGTCTTTCTTTTCTTGAAATAATATAAAGATTTTTCAAGAAAACTCAGCAATAATAAATCTTGTTCATCAATGAATATAAATTGGATGACAATACTTTAATTTCACAATATAAAAATCAAGATCATAACATTCATCAAGATATCTATGGAATTTACCATGAAAATTAACATGCTTTACAAAGTTTACAGGAATTTAATCTCAACAATTACTTGAAAGTTCATGGGTGAAAACTAGCTTCTATTCTTAGAAATATTCTTGAAATTAATAGTTTTAGGGTAGCCTTACATACCTTGGAAAGAACTCTTGGTGAATTGGAGAAATTTTCTTGAAGAATTGGAGAGAAATCCTTGACTTTCTTTACGCTTGAACTTTTCTTGGAAAGGTTTTTGAATGAATGAATGTGAAAAAAAAAAAATAGTTTTGGACCTTAATCCAATTGAAAAATATCTAATTTAGGATTATGGGGTGTGGGAAAGGTTGAAATTACCCCTCTCCATTAAAAGAACAAAACTGCATCGAATTTACACTAGTGTGCGACACATACTAGTGTTAATTCTCTCTTTTCGCAAATTTCCAGTTCTCGTCAATTTTTTGAAAAAATCCAAGTGTGGTTCTGCGTCCCTAGCGCATCGCGGAAGGGGCGCGGAAACGTCACTATTTTTTATTTTTTTGGAAAAAATTAATTTGCGTTTTTCGCATTAAAGTTGAGTCAAGACCATTTTTTGACTCATTTTTTCGCACTGATTCCAAATCCGGTCTCGGATTTGCAATCGGAGCATGAAAAGACGCAAATCTTTTCAAAGATGCACTTA